>APFE031211699.1:191554-214765 GCA_000404065.3 Pinus taeda | reverse complement strand
ACGGATTATGTCTTCAATAGGGCTGTTGCTTGCATATTTTGCCGTCCATAGAGAGGCCCAGGGAGTATTTGGGTGAGCTAACCATCGCCACCATAATTTGGCACCCATTACTGTATTGCTATGCTTAGGATCTCTAATCCCAATACCCCCGGCTTTTTTGGGAAGACATACTTTTTCCCATTTAACCAGAACCCAGTTTCTGTTGTGACCTGAGCTGCCCCATAGAAAGTTGCGCTGAAGATTCTGAATTGCCTTGAGAACCCATTTAGGCGCCGCCAAAAGAGAGAAGAGGTAAAGAGGCATGGATTGGAGAATCTCTTTGATGAGAACAACTCTACTGGCCATATTCAGAGATCTGTGCGTCCATAGAAAGAGTTTGGCTTCAAGTTTTTCTAGAAGGTCTCTCCATGAGGAATGCTTGAGGGCTGGGGCTATCATGGGGGCGCCCAAATATTTGGAAGGGAGGCTTGCTATAGTGAATCCTAGAATGCGGGCTATCAATCTTTGAGTAGACACTGGAGTATTAAAGAAGAAAATTTGGGATTTGACCCGATTGATAAGGGCGCCCGAAGCATCCAAGAAAGAAGACATGATATCTCTGAAGAGGCGAGCTTCTTGGACTGAAGGGTGTCCATAAAGCATATTATCGTCCACAAATTGCTGATGGGAGAAGGAGGGGGAATTGTTGAAAGAGAGATCTTTAAGACAGCGGGTGACAATAACAAACTTAATGTTGCGACCTAGTCCTTCGGCAATTATAACAAAGAGGAATGGTGAGAGTGGGTCCCCTTGCCTAATACCTCTAGAAGGACGAAACATTTCAGAGGGGATGCCATTGATGAGAACAGAGAAGAAGGAAGAAGTCAGAAGGCTGAGGATTCATCTAGTCCATGAAGGATCAAAGCCAAAAGCATTAAGAATTTTTTGAATATACTGCCAGTTGATACTGTCGAAAGATTTAGATAGATCTATTTTTAACAACATACCTGGCTTTTTAGTTTTCTTCAAAGAGTGAATTATTTCATGTGTGAGAATAATTCCATCTATGATCTGGCGCCCTTCCACATAACCGGATTTCTCTGGCGAAATAATGAGAGGGAGCAGAGGTTTCAACCGAGTGGCAATAACTTTTGAAACAATTTTGTAAATGATGTTGCAAAGAGCTATCGGTCGATACTTATCAGGCGTATTGGCTTCCTCTATCTTAGGGATGAGAGCCATGAATGTGGCATTCAACCCAAGGTACATCCATCTTAAAGCACGAGATTTCTTCAACCAATTGCCATACTTCTATTTGAATGAGATCCCAAAAACGATGAAAGAAATCCGAGGTAAATTCGTCAGGGCCTGGGGCTTTACCTGCTTTTAATTGCTTAACAGCGCTATCCACTTCGTGTAACAGGATTGGTTGGAGGAGAAGGAGATTATGCTCGTCGGTGATCAATTTGGGTATCTGCTGCAGTATTTTCTCTATTGCAGGAAGTCTGTCAATGCTTGGTTCTTGGTGAACTTTCTTGAAGTATCTAAGAAAGTTCTCTTCAATGCCTTCATGCATCTCAATTCTTTCTCCTTGATCGTTATGAATGTGGGAGATGAGATTGTGCATTCTGCGTTGCACCGTAGTTTTGTGAAAGAACTTGGTGTTCTTTTCTCCCTCTTTAAGCCATCTGATTCGTGATTTCTGCCTCCAAAGAGTCTCCTCCTGCTGAGCTCTGTTGAGAAGTTGATCTTCAATGACTTGTTCTTGTTTTTCCAGTTCCTCAGAACGTCCTTCTGCGATGATCCTTTGCCGGGTTAGCTTCATTTCCTGCTTAAGAGCGGCCTGAGCTTTGAAAATGTTGCCAAAGGTGGTATGATTCAAGTGTTTGATTTCTCTTTTGAGGAATTTCAATTTTTTTTGGAAGTTGGCCATTTTGGATCCCCCTGTGGGATTGAATTTGATCTAGGTTTGTCTAACAAAATCCTTAAATTCTGGATGAGTAAGCCAAAAAGTCTCAAAACGGAAAGGGCGTTTAGTAGTATTACCTGGCCAATGCCATTGGAGTGCAATAAGCCAGTGATCAGATCTTGATATTGGCAGAATATAAGCTATAAGATCTCCTCCTAGGTAAGGCACATTATCCGAGACTAGGAAGCGGTCTAACCTTGAAGCTATATGCTATGCTCCTTCTCTTTTGTTAGTCTAGGTGAATAGACCATTATTGGATGGGAGATCTATTAGCCAATTTGACTGGGTGAAGTCTTTGAGTAAGTGTCCATCTCTAATTCCATTGTCTCTGCCGCCCTGCTTTTCTTCCGTTCTTGCAATCATGTTGAAGTCTCCTCCTGCTATCCAAAGAGGGCGATGTCTATTGGAGTTGAGAGTAGATAGATGTTCCAAAATCTTTGCTTTCAAGTGAGAATCCTGTGGGAAATAAACATTAGTGAGATGACCATGAGTGTTGGTGCCGATTAAATGGAAGGTTGACTGAATAAAGTTCTTGTTAGCATGTATGTTGCTAAGTTGTATTACTCTTGCGTCCCAGAGAATTGCTAAGCCTCCAGAGGCTCCTTGAGCATCAAATGCTGTAACTTTCCCTCCGGGCCATACTTTTACTGCTATCTTTTCCAGAATTGACATACTACATTTGGTTTCTTGCACAAAGAGAATATTGGGTTTTTCGTGCATAAGCATGTTTTTTAAGAGTCTTCCTTTCCTTGGGCTGTTGAGCCCTCTTATATTCCAGGATATCAACTTCATTGAGAAGGATTGGGATGGATGTTAAAGTACTTGGTCAGCTTCGCATATCGGCCTGACTCCACTAGCACTTCGCCTATCTTGCTGGTCCTTTCTAAGGTTGTCTTTCTTCCCCTTTTCTTACTGTCTTTTGTGATGAACTTGCCATCCCACGGGCTACCAATTTGCACCCCTAGAGAGTGTTTCTTGTGCGCTTTTTTCAGGACTTCTTCCAGTTTGTCCAGTTGCCTGTCTGGAATCTTGTCAAAGTTGTCGGTCTTGCATGCTAGTTCCAGACTAAGAATGTCTAGTTCTCCTATGTCAATATTCTCAGGATCTTCGTCCATCAGCTGGGTCTCTAGGAAGACTACCTCTGTCTCCTTCGATATCTTGGAGCTTGATTCTGGGGTATCCATTTCCATTTCTTGAGAGACCTCTGCCTGCAGATCGGATTGAGGGATGTTGTGCATTTTATTAGATTGAGAATCCTTTGATTGTTGCGAAGGGCCCTCTGGTAGTTCTCGGATGAAGTCTTTGACCTTTTGCATTTCTTGAACTGGGTCTTGCGTATCCAGATTGGCGAGGACCTCGAAGCTATTAAGTTTTGGGGATTTGGCTTTGTTGGCCTGATCTGTTTTACCATTGGTAGTGGGTTTTTTGTTACCTCTTCGACGATTAACCACTTTTGTGAACCCATCTGCTTCCTGGTTGTTTGCATTTGTGCTAGTGGGCATTTTCCTGTTTAGGGGGCAGTCCCTGAAAATATGCCCTAAATTATGGCATTTCCTACACCTAAATGGAACATGTTCATAATCTATCAATTGGATCCATTCAGCATCTTCATGCCGGAATATTACCGTATCTGGCAGAGGTTGTTTGAGATCCATATAGACGCAGATGCGGGCGTATGAAGTGTATCTGTAGAGCTTTGTGTCTTCAGCAACCTTGACGAACTCGCCCAGTGTATTTCCTATTTCTTGCAGTGAGGTTTCTTCCCAGTATTCCCAGGGTAGCGAATAGAGCCTGATCCAGACTGGAGCATAACTAAGATCTTCCTTGTCCGGGTTAAATCTTTCCACCCATGCTCTGAGATAGAGTCCTGCCGAGTTAAAGAAATAAGGCCCTCCATCTATAATCCTGTTTTGATCTTCCAGACAGTTAAAGACCGCGGTAAAAAACCCTTTAGGTCCTAGGTGCAGGGTAATGTGGCCCTTTGGATTCCATTTTGTGTTTATCCAGCTTCTGAGTGCTTTCTCCGTTGGCCATATGCCAATAAACTTGCCGATTAGAGCGTGGTCCCTCATATATTGTATTCTGGCGTTGATTATGTGACTGGGGAATTCCACCGTGGGTGTGACAGTAGCTACTGGTCTGCATGTGGTCGATCTGGTCGTATTTCCTTCCTTCTGAGTCGTTTCATCATTTCTTGGTTGATTATTTTCCGGTTGAGTACCATTTTGGTCCGTCTCATTCTCTGCAGCTGGGCCTTTCTGCTTTTGACCGGCGTGTTTTGGGGGAGGTGCTTCGTCCCCCCCTGGGAGGGCGACATTCTGCTGACGGCCGGTACCTTGCAATTTATCAGCTGCGGTCATTTCTACTATGGTTACTAGAGGTCTGAACCTTGCAGGCCTGTCGTGGCAAGGGATTCAGAGTCCCAAGAGGGAGCGCTTAAACCCTAATCTAATCCGATCGCCAGAGCTCCTTCTTGATCCGCCCTAGGTGACGGCTATATTAAACGGCTAGTTTTTGAAAAATAATATTTAAATTAATTTATTAAAAACAAAATATTACTAGTTCTTGAAAAGTAATATTTAAATAATTGATATTAGTTTCATATTAATATAAATTAATAAACTAATATCATTATTTAAAATTTACTTTTCAAGAGAACTAGTAATATTTGGTTTTAATAAATTATTTATAAATATTTATTTTTCAAAAAAACTAGCCGTTTAATATAGTTGTCACCTACTAATATTTTTATAAATTAATGAAATAATATCACTATTTAAATTTTTTTCAAAAACTAGCCGTTTAATATAGTTGTTACATATTATATTTTAATAAATTAATAAACTAATATCAATTTTTTAAATATTGTTTTTCAAGAACTAGTATAATGGGTTTAATAAATTAATTTAAATATTATTTTTCAAAACTAGTTGTTTAATATACACCGTACCTATTAATATTTTCATAAATTAATGAAAATAATATCCATTATTTAAATATATTTCAAAAACTAGCCGTTTAATATAGTCGTTACTTAATAATATTTGTTTTTAATATATTAATAAATTATATTATAATTTAAACATTATTGTTCAAATATAGTCATTACTTGAAATTATGTCTCTACATTGCTCTCTATTTAAGCCTTTTCCATGGTCTGCCTCTTCATCTGGTCCTCATGATGAACCACACTTGTTGGTTCGAAACATGTCGGCCAAAAAATTCTCTCATCTGATTTCTACTGAAAGACTTTGTTTAATTTGCAGTATTGTTTTATAATATTCCTTAGGAGGCCCATTTTAGACCTCAAAATTTCTCTAATGTTCTATCAACAACATATGTAGCTGGCAGCGAGCTTTGAGTCACTTTAATATAGGTGTGGCCATCCAGAGGTCTCATTCCCACAAGAGTTGAGAACTGTACTCATTACCACAACCAGGGGTTGATTGAGGCAGTATGCAACATGATTAGTGCTTCCCTTCCTGTACTTCATGTTCAAATGGAATTGTTGTAGGTATGTGGACCATTTCTGATGCCAATTGTTTTGAAACTTCCCGTGTGTTTGCTTAAATTGAAGAGGTCGTTGATCTATATGAATGATTGTCTCCATCCCCAAAATATAATGTTTCGATTTCTAGAAAACCTACACGATATAGTACATCTCCTTATCATAGGTGGGGTACCTACGGATAATATTAAAGAGTGTCTCATTATGATAGGCCAGCGGGTGCCCTTTCTGAGTGAGGACTGCACCAGTAGCATAATCTGACGCATCTGTCTCAATCTCAAATGGTTGTTGTATGTCTGGAAAAGTGAGGACTGGTGCAGAGCAAAGGCAATGTTTTAATTCAATGAATGCCTTTTTTTATGCCTCAGACAAAAGAAACTCCACTTTTTCTTCGCCCTTGGTAACTTGACTCAAGGGCCAAGTAATATGAGAGAACCCCAACACAAATCTCCCGTAGAAATTAGCAAGGCCTAAGAAGTTGTGAAGCTCTATCATAGTCGTCAAGGTTGACCAATCCTGAATGACTTGGATCTTAGCTGGATCCACATGCATACCTTTCTCATCCATTATGTAGCCCAAATAATGGACCTAGTCCATGCTAAAGGATCATTTCTCCAAGTTGGCACATAGCTTGTGTTGTTGCAGGGTTTGAAGGACCTACCAAATATGTTGCAAGTGCTCTACCCAACCCTTTTTGAAGATGAGGAAGTCATCCAAATATACAACCATGAACAAGTTGGTGAAAGGCTGCAAGATGTCATCTATAAGCCTCATAAAAGTTGTAAGGGCATTTGTCAACCTGAAGGGCATGACTATTGGCTTCATGGGCCTTGACCCAAGTTCAGCGTTAGTCAGCCAAGCAAATCCCTACACAACTAGCCCTTTCAGCATCAGTCTGCACAGTGCGGACCGAAGTCTCACCCAAAGCTGTATGGGGGAATGCAGGAACCAAGTTTCCATACCCTGAGATGGTTTTGATGTCGGTTTTATACCTTAAACCCTTCCTTCACGCAGATCGATAAGCCTTTAGGGCTTATCGATGTACTTTCTCTTCCGTCTCTTAGAACCTCCGTGAAAGTATACAATTGTCCTTTGCACAACCCTAACCAGTGGCTCAGGTACTTATGCGCCTTTGTTACTGCACTATTGTACAATTTCCTTAATTATCTTAAGTGTTCACCAATTTTACCATGCAATTAACATTATCTTCGCGTAAACATATATCTTTATTTGTGTTCATATAAAAGATAGAAACATATACATTCGCACATCAAATTAGCATTATAACATAAACCCAGAATTTAACATAACATAATCACATGCGATCCACATAGGCAAAATACATAGTAATTTTAGAATACTTCTCTTTGTTGAATTGAGGTTTTTGTGCTCCATATCAAGTTTATGAGAAAAAGTTTTTCGGCATAAATCACATGATAATACATTTGTCGATGCGTTTCGAACCAACAAGTGTCGTTCATTGTCATTGATGATTCATATTTCCAATACAAGCTTTATCTGCCCTGCGCACACAACTGCAAGGGTCTGCACACTCAGCTGTAGACTTCTACCCTATGCCTCTGCGCACTCAGCTGCAAAGCCTCTTCCTACACTAAGACTCTATCTCTTAGCTCTTCACAGACTCATCAAGCACTTCCACTTACTTAGAACTCTACCTCTAAGACTCCCTTTTTATACAATCCCATCGTCTGTGGACCAAGGGCAGATCTCTAAAGCTGACACCAGCTATCTAAACTAAGAGTGGAAAACCTTTTTGACTCTTTCTATCTTCGCGCTCGGCAGCCACAAAATGCGGAGACTTTACATTCCTTTGTACAAAATTTGGGCTTTATACCCCAAGCTCAGGGTTTTAGTCCCAAAAATGACCCCAGGAGACCCATTCCCAATCAAGCCCCCAACACAAACATGGTGACTCACCCTTGAGTCACTCAGCTGGTGCGGAGATCTTGTCGCAAAGACCTCCTAGCTCAACTTGGATTACTACAACTTCAGCTGTACATTGTGTGTTAATCTAGGTTGTCATTGATGTCAATATGGCGTTTTTAAAAACGGAAAATGTCCTGGTGATACATGCCCTAAACCTTGATGTAACCCTAACCCTATCATTGATTATTGAAACCCTAAATTTCTACCTAAACCCTAATGGCTAGTGAAAGCCCTAAAAAGCTGCAACCCTAAAATTCTAACCCTAGGTGCAAAGCCCTAAGATCTAAGTCAACCCCTAATTGAATCCATCCCTAAAAACCCTAGCCAAACCCTAACTCTAAAACCCTATACGTTAAATTATTACATGAAATTCTAAATACATACCTTTTTAATGGGATCCATTAACTCTTGCCACAAATTTCCTAATTTACTTGATGCACCTTCATAATAAAACCAAATCAGATGACACTTTACCAATTTAAAAAAAAAGGAATTAAAAAGTATATTTCCTATCTAATTAAAATACCAAACGATTATATACATATCTAAAAGCCTTTTTATTTTGGGCGTAGATTTTTTTTTAATACGCATTGGATGATTGTTCAAACTTTACACGTCGACATGACTGGTCGGCTCCACCTTTGGACATAGACAACATTCTACGTATACATATTGTGACATAATTTCATTTGAAAAGAAGACGAGATAACAACGAAGACAATATACAGTGGATAAACAAGGTTCACATCTCGTAAGTGTAAGCGAAAGACGGTAAAATGCTTATCTCGGACAACCTGTGAGCAAATGCGTATTTCTGGGCAAACATATATTTCTGAATAAAATATAGTAAACGCATATTTTTGGGTCAACCAAGTTACAGTAAGCGTGAACAATTTCGAACAGCCCACGAATGAAGGAACATTGGACAACCTTTTATTTATTACATCGTTACATAAATTCTCAGAAGACTGTAGCCTCACACCTTTAGAACCAAGCAATGTTCTTTGGCACTTCTTCTATTTATGTGTCAACGTCTGTTTGAGTAGTTTCATTACCTCAATTAGACTCGAACTGAGGAGCAGATACTTCTGTCATTACAAAAAATCCTTACTGGCATTCTCTCAACTATTGACTGCTATTTTATAGCTCAGACTGTTGGAACAGTGCCTTGGACTATGGTAACTCAGACATTACAGAAGATCATGACTTACTGTTGACTGTAATCTTATAATCCTAAACAATGAAGAGTACTTTCTTGAACGACAGACAGTGAAGTAAATCAAGGACAAGTCCAAAGAAAACTCAAAGTGTTTTCATTGTTGTAGTAGTGAAGACATTGAAGAATATACCAAGAACATTGAAGTAATTACCTTACACATTCTCTATTTAACAACAGGATTGGTTTCCTTGGAGTTGGTGCTCCTAAACACAAGGTAGGTGCCTTGGATTAGATAGGGTTGAAGCCTCATCAAAACCAAGTTGGTGCTTGGGAATAATTATCATACATTGTATCTATTCTTTTATACTCAATAAAATTGTTCTTATACATTTCTCTGATTAAATTGTGAAGAATCTAACTGGTAATAATAACACTTAAAAGAAAATATTGGTTTGCCCCCCTCTCAGTATTTCCAACAATTGGTATCAGAGCCAACTTCTTCATAATCCGCCTAACATTTGGAAGGAGGATTGTTAGTCACAATGAAAATCAAGAAGTGTCAGGAAGGCTTCCTCTATTCGATGGTACAAATTTTGGTTTTGGGGAAAAAAGAATGTCTTACTACTTAATGTCCCTTGGACCTGAATTTTTGCATTCAGTTTTAAATGGGTACACAGCTCCTTCCACTCTTCCAACTGATCAAAATGAAAGGAAAGCTTACATTGCAAATGCAAACACCTTAAATTCCATCACTAGTGGAATCACTAATTCAAAATTTACAAAAGTCATGAATTGTGACTTGGCCAAAGAAGTATGGGATAAGTTGGTTAGCTTATATGACGGGGACTCCAAAGTTAAGAAGGCAAAGCTTCAAACTCATAGAAGTCAATTCGAAAGTCGAAAAATGGATGTTGAAGAAGATATTGCATCATACTTTCTCCAAGTAGCTGAAGTGGTCAACTCTCTTAAAGGATTGAGAGAAAAGATTGAAGAAAGCATTGTTGTTGAAAAGGTCTTAAGATCTCTCCCTAATAGATTTGACTCCAAAGCAAATGCTATAGAATAAATTAAATACCTAAATACTCTCAAGATGGATGAACTTCATGGAATCCTCATTTCCTATGAGATGAGAAGAGGAATCCCAAGTTCCAAAGATGCAGTGTTCAAGGCCTCAAAATCAAAAAAGGGGAAAGGATGGAATACCAGCAGTGATGACTCCGATGTTCAATCTGAATTGGCACAATTTGTACGAACACTAAAGAAAGGATCCAAGCTAAAATGTAAGTACCCTCTTATTTGTTTCAAATGTGGAAGAATAGGTCATTATGCTGCAAAATGTCCTCTTAAGCATGATAGTGATGATGAGGAGGATTCTAAAAGGATGGATACAAAAAGAAAGGGTTCAATAAGAAGAATTTCTTCTCTAAGCAAGAAGAGTCTGAGTTTGTAGTTATCAAAATAAAATCAACTAATCATTTCCCTCATCGCAAAGGAGGTGATGATGAATCAGATGATGAAGATGACTATGCTGGAAGCCAAGAAGTATTATTCATGGCATTCATAAATGATGATGATTTATGACTAGAAGGAGATGTAGACGAATTGTTAATGAGTGCCACTGAAGAAAACAAGAAATTACAAAATAAAATCATTTCTCTCAAGGTAGAAATTGAGGAAGCAAAAAGAAGGGAAGATCTCTTCAAAAATAAGCGAAAAGAAAAGGAAGAAATATGTGAAAATCATGAAGCTGAAATAGTATCTCTGAGGAAGGAATTGGAGCAAGTCAAAAAGAAGTGGGAAAGCTCTCAAACACTTGAAATTATCCTAAATGGTCAAAAACCTCAATATGACAAATTTGGGATAGGTTTTGAAGGAGAATCATCAAGTACTAAGGATAATGTGAAAAGCTATGCCAGCATACTTTCCAGCAACGCAAAAGAAGAAAAATAATTTCATCAAAGGCCCATCTCAAATCCAAGGAATGAAGAGAGAGTAACTCCAAGGAAGAATGATGATTCAAATCATGGCTATTACAACTGGTACAAAACTATCTTTTTTGGGCATTGTATCTCAAATCCAAAGAATGAAGAGAGATTAACTCCAAGGGAGAATGTTGATTCAAATCATGGCTATTACAACATGTACAAAACTATATTTTTTGGGCATTGTTATTATTGTAAAAATTTTGGTCATCAAGCTAAACATTGCTTGCCTCGTAAGTATGAAACACCAAAATTGAAGAATCAAACAGACAAACCATATGGTCTCAAAGGACAAGGACAAATCAAGACCTACAACTATTTTGATCCCTTGGCCAAATTTAATCCAATTTGCTCATTATGTAATGATAATGGACATAATGAACAAAATTTCCCCCTCAAAAGAAGAGAAGCAAAAAATGAGAATCCCAATATGGATAAATGTGGCCTAGCTCTATGTGCTCACAGTGATGAAAATCATTGGTTTTTGGATAATGGGTGCTCTAGACATATGACAGGTGACAAAAGGAAGTTTCTCTCATTGAACAAAAAAGACGGAAATGTATCCTTTGGAAGTGGATCTGCCAAAATTGCTGGAAAAGGAACTGTTACCCTTATTAATGGAAAAGGGAAGTCTCAAAATTCTTTGCTGGTAGACAGGCTCAAACACAATCTCTTAAGTGTTAGCCAGATCTGTGATCAAGGACATAAAGTTGTCTTTAGTACTAAATATTGTGAAATAAGGAACTTGTCCTCGGGAGAACTTGTGGCAAAAGGAGTTAGAACATCAAATAACGTCTACATTTTGAACAAAATTCAAGAAGATAAATGTTACCTAAGTCAAACAGATGAAAGTTGGCTGTGGCACAAGCGATTGGGACATACAAGTTTCGATAACTTGATCAATATCAGAAAGATCAATGCAGTATGAGACATCCCAAAATTATTCAATCCAAATCAAGGTGTATGTGGTCCATGTCAACATGGAAAGAAAACTAGAACCAGCCACAAGACCAAGGAGTTCTCTACATAAAAACCTTTGGAGATCATTCACGCTGATTTATGTGGACCAACTAGAACTCTGGAACTCCAAGAAGAAAGGTACTTTGCTTTATTTGTTGATGACTATACTAGAATGATGTGGGTATACTTCATAAAAGATAAATCTGAAGCATTTGAATGTTTTAAGAATTTTAAAGCTCTTATAGAAAATGAAAAAGATTCTAAGATTAAATGTCTTAGAACAGATAGAGGAGGAGAATTCACATCAAAATAATTTGATGAATTCTGTAAAGTACATGGAATCGAAAGAGAACTCTCTGCTGCTAGAAGACCCAAGAAAAATGGGGTAGTTGAAATCAGAAACTGAACTGTTCAAGAAATGGCAAGAACAATGTTAATAGCAGTTGACTTCCAGCGAAAATTTTGGAGAGAAGCATTCAGAACAACAATTTATACCTTGAATCGAACTCAACTAAGGCCAAATAATGAGAAGAATCCTTATGAATTATGGAAAGGAAGACCTGATTCAGTAAAATACTTCAAGATTTTTGGAAGCAAATGCTTCATAAAAATCAATGATGACTCATCAGGAAAATTTGATTCTCAGGTTGACGAAGGAATATTCCTCAAATATTCTACTAGGAGCAAAGCCTACAAGTGCTACAATAATCGACTACAGAAAATAGTGTAAAGTATTGATGTTAAGATGGATGAAAATATTCTAGAAAAAGGAAATTGAAGATCATGAAGTTGACCCTCTCATTGAATAAAATGGAGAAGAACCTGAAAAAGAGGAAAAAGATCAAGAAAAACAAAAGGAAAAAGAACCATCTCAAACCCCTTCAAAGGTAAAATTCCTCCAAAAACATCACCCTGAAGAATAGGTTATTGAAAATGTAGATGAGGGGATATAAACCTAACGAAGGATGACAATTGCACCAAGGAAAAATGATGTTGCTCTCCTATCTATGATAGAATCAAAAACTTTTACTCAAGCAAGGATCCTCATTGGGTAAAAGCCATGGAAGAAGAAATGTCTCATATCGAGAAAAACAAGGCATGGGAGATGGTACCTCGACCAAAGGATAAAAATATAATTGGAACCAAGTGGGTTTTCATAAACAAAATGAATGAAGATGGACAAATCATCAGAAATAAGGCAAGGCTTGTCTGTAAAGGTTATTCACAAATTGAAGGAATTGACTTTGAAGAAACCCTTGCACCAGTAGCTCACATGGAAGCTATAAGGATGTTCTTGGAATTTTCTTGCTCTAAAGGATTCAAAATCTATCAAATGGACGTAAAATTAACAATTCTAAATGGGGAACTCAAGGAAGAAGTCTACATGGAGCAACCAGAAGGGTTTAAACTAGCAGAAGGAAAAGACTTTGTTTGTAAGTTGAAAAAGGCATTATATGGGTTGAAAACAAGCTCCTAGAGCTTGGTACGCAAGATTGGATCACTATCTACAACAACAAGGCTTCAAGAAGGGGGTGGTAGTAAGTAATATCTACATGAAGATGGATGAGGATAAGTTACTATTCACTCTAATCTATGTTGATGATCTAATTTTTGCTAGCAATAATGATGAGATGAGCCATAAGTTTGCTCAAAATAAGTCAAAAGAGTTCGAAATGTCGATGATAGGAGAATTGTCTTACTTCCTTGGACTACAAGTATCTCAAACCGCAGCAGGGGTGTTCATATCTCAAGCAAAATATCTTAAAGACATGCTTAAAAGATATGGAATGGAAGACTGTGCAGCCATGAGTACACCTATGACCACAGATTGCAAATTAAGCAAAGATGATGACTCTCCTCCAGTGGATGCAACTCATTACAGGTCAGTAATTAGATCTCTCCTATACTTAACCGCTACAAGACCTAACATTATGCAAGCAGTAGGAATGGTGGAATATTTCAATTAGCTCCTAAATAATCCCATTTGTTATCTGTAAAAAGAATTCTTAGATACTTGAAAGGAACTCCTAATTTTGGACTTTGGTACCCTAAGATCTCAACTCTTACTGTGAATGTATACACTAATGTTGATTGGGCTGGAAGTGTTGATGATAAAAATAGTACTAGTGGAAATGCATTCTTCCTGGGAGATTGTCTAGTATCTTAGATCAGCAAGAAAACAAACATCCATATCACTATCTATAGTTGAAGCTGAGTATATAGCCGTTGTGTACTCAAATATTATGGATGAAGGAAGCTCTAAAAGATGTTAACATAGATACTAACCAACAAATCACCATCTATTGTGATGACACAAGTGCTATCAGTCTCAGCAACAATCCAGTGATGCACTCAAAGACAAAACATATACCAATCAAGTATCATTTTCTTCATGAACAAGTAGCTAAACAAAACATAAAGTTGGAATATATCAATACCAAGGAGCAGATTGTTGATATCTTTACAAAACCTCTTCCTTGAGAAGCAATTGAACATATTCTCCAAAATATGGGGGTTATTGCTCTTGCATCACATTAAATAATCATCTTCATGAGAGTAGGACACCATGACAAGGGGAGTAACATAACTATGAAGAACAATTATTAATAAGAAGCAGCGTGACAGGGGGAGTACTTGGCACCCCGTTTGCCATTGATGTCAAAGGGGGAGAGAATGTTGAAAGGGCAAGAATATTTCCATCAATGACAAAGGGGGAGATTGTTAATCTAGGTTTTCATTGATGTCAATATGGCATTGTTAAAAATGGAAAATGTCATGGTGATACATGCCCTAAACCTTGATGTAACCCTAACCCTATCATAGATTATTGAAACCCAAAATTTCTACCTAAACCCTAATGGCTAGTGAAAGCACTAAAACACTGCAACCCTAAAATCCTAACCCTAGGTGCAAATCCCTAAGATATAAGTCAACCCCTAATTAAATCCATCCCTAAAAACCCTATCCAAACCCTAACTCTAAAACCCTATACTTTTAATTATTACATGAAATTCTAAATACATATCTTTTTAATGGGACCCATTAACTCTTGCCACAAATTTCCTAATTCACTTAATCATCAATTTACTTGATGCACCTTCATAATAAAACCAAATCATGTGACATTTTACCAATTTAAAAAAAAAAAATTAAAAAATATACTTCCTATCTAATTAAAAGACCAAACAATTATATACATATCCAAAAGCCTTTTATTTTGGGCGTAGATTTTTTTAATACACATTGAACGACTGTTCAAACTTTACACATCGGCATGACTGGTCGGCTCCACCTTCAGACGTAGACACCATCCTACGTATACATATTGTGACACAATTTCATTTGAAAATAAGAGGGGATAACAACGAAGAAAATATACAACGGATAAACAAGGTTCACTTCTCGTGAACGTAAGCGAAAGACGGTAAAACACATATCCTAGACAACCCGCGAACAAATGCGAATTTCTGGGCAAACACATATTTCTGAATAAAATATAGTAAACGCATGTTTCTGGGTCAACTAAGTTACAGTAAGCGTGAACAATTTTAGACAGCCTGCGAATGAAGGAACATCGGACAGTCTTTTTTTTATTGCATCGTTACATAAGTTCTCAGAAGACTATAGCCTTACACCTTTAGAACCAAGCAAATTTATTTGGCACTTCTTCTATTTATGAATCAACGATTGTTTGAGTAGTTTCATTACCTCAGTTAGAATCGAACTGAGGAGCAGATACTTCGGTCATTACAGAAAATCCTTACTTGCATTCGCTCAACTTATGACGGCTATTTTATAGCTCGAACTGTTGGAACAGTGCCTCGGACTATGGTAACTCAGACATTGCAGAAGGTCATGACTTACTATTGAGTGTAATCTTATAAGCCTGAACAATGAAGAGTTCTTTCTTGAATAGCAAACAGTGAAGTAAATCAAGGACAAGTCCAAAGCAAACCCAAAGTGCTTTCGTTGCTATAGTAGTGAAGACATTGAAGAATATACCAAGAACATTGAAGTAAGTACCTTACACATTCTCTATTTAACATCAGGATTGGTGTCCTTGGAGTTGGTGCTCCTAAACACAAGGTAGGTGCCTTGGATTAGATAGGGTTGAAGCCCTAGAAGTTGGAGCCTCATCAAAACCAAGTTGGTGCTTGGGAATAATTATCATACATTGTATCTATTTTTTTATATTCAATAAAATTATTCTTCTACGTTTCTTTGATTAAATTGTGAAGAATCTAACTGGTAATAATAACAATTGAAAGAAAATACTAATTCACCCCCCTCTCAGTATTTCCAACATTGTGTTATCACCTACTTCATCTCCTTGACCAGCTGCTTGGTTGTTGGTCCTGTGCCATCTGACTGAATCTTCTGTTGCTTCTTTTGCAGACTAGCCAACTTGCCTTCAATTGTGGCTGTGATCAAATAGGCCTCGTCGAACCAAGGTTGTAAGCAAGCCTTCAGCACTTCTTCCTGTTGAGCGGCATCTACCTGCTCTTTCAAAGCCTTTGCCTCCTGCAGCTTTGCCGGCCTCTACATGATGGCGACAGTGCACATCGTCTCTTTAACTACATCATAGCGCTATTGCAGCTCCCACACTTCTGTTTCCATCCTCTGCATAGTGGGGTCTTCTTGCAAGATGGTGACCACCTCAAGCGGCTTCTCAAAGAGTGTCATGCGGTCCTTTACTGCGTTGTCTACTACTGCTATGATGCCTTTCACAACTGACTCGCATTGTTCTCTGATTTTTGGCGGAGTCAAAGGCTGGGCCTTTAACTGCAACTTTGCGATTTTTAGCTTCAGTTCCAACTAGACCTTTTCCATCCATGGGGATTTCTTCGGCCTCTTCTTCTAGCTCTAAGTCAACCACCTTGCCATTTTCCCGTGTGGTGGGCTTATCCTTCTGTGTGTGCTTTCTAGGTGATGCGTGCACCACCTGCAGTGTTAGGCCTACTTGCCTTTCTCGTTCTACAAACCCTCCTTGGTCGGGGTAGGCCTCGGCCTAGGCAACCGTGGTGAATTAGGTACTTCAGCTAGTACTTCCACAATTACAACCTCCGTGGTAGCTCCCTCGGCTGCCATGGCTACTCTTGGAACAGCTCCTTCGACTGTCATTGCTTCCCCAACATTTATAATCTCAGTCGGCGTTGACATGATGCTATTCAACAACTCCTGTGTCTCCTTTGGAAACTTCTCAAATGTTGAACTTGCTATCAAAGCTTCAAAGTTTTCATGATTAATGCGTGCCTAAGAGCTCAACACCTCAATTCTCAAAATGCCAAGTGTTTTCTGCTAGGCAACCCTTTGTAATTATAGGCATTTTTTAATCAATCCGACCAATCCCCACAATCAGTTCATAATGCTAGATGGCGCATATTTTCAAAGATCTAGTCCAAAATTTGAATTAATGTTGCCCACCCCCAACTCCATTTGGCCATTTTTTCATTGTAAAATCATGAAAAGTGACTTTAACGGCCACTTTTCATCTTTCCTGCGTGGATTTTCCTTTGGTAGCGCAGCTCCCTATGCGCTTTTGAGGGCTTTGTGACATTTCTTCATTCTACGCAGTTCCCCGATTGTGTGGCTCTCTGACCCAAGTAGTGTAGTTTATAGTCTTGTGTTCCCTTTCAGGTGCTTGGAGTGCTAAGATTGTGCTTCCCTCATATAGTCACCTAGCTGGATCACCGGTGTATGGCTTCAATTGGTTGCCATTCACCTTCTCTGGGAAGGGTTCTTTCAATTTGACCAGCTGAACTGCTCCACCATTGGTACTCTCCTTGATGACATACGACCCTAGACAGTGCATCCTAAATTTTCCTGGAAATTTAACAATTTTTTTGTCATATAACAAGACCAAATCATTTACCTTGAAGGTGCGCAGTTTGATGTGTCGATTGTGTGATGTGTTTCCACGCTCCTTTTGAACTTTTGATGAAATCCAGCTAGAAATCGATCCTCCTCAAGCTCCACTAGTTGCGCGAGCCTCTCTTCCAAGGCTCCGCCATCTGCCATTCAGGTGAATGCCACTATTTGCAGACTAGCTACAATGTATTCGATTCGCATCACAGCTTCTACGCCATACACAAGTATAAAAAGCATTTATCCAGTCAACTTCTTGCAAGTCGTTCTATAGGCCCATAGCACCACTGGTACACACACATCCCAGTCACTTCTCTGAGCATTGAATCCTTTGCCAGCACACTCTCCAATATCTTATTGAGTGCTTCCACTGTCCCATTAGCCTACGGATGATAAGGCTTACTTTTCTGATGATACACTTAGAATTCCTCTGTCAACGCACTGATTGTTTCGTTAAGAAAGTGTGTGTCGCGATCGCTCATCAAGATCTTTGGACACCCAAATCTCGGCATGACATACTCAAAAATAAATTTTGCTATTGTTGCACCTGTGCAGTCCTTCATAGGCTGTGCCTCCACCATCTGGACAAATACTCAATCGCGGTGATGATGTACCACAAACCTGTCTTCTTTCTTGGAGACTGAATTGGTCCCACAAAGTCAATTGCCCATTCCTCGAATGGTTGTAATGTCACCTGTGGTATCAAAGGCATCTCATCCCTCTGTGATGGCCTGCTATTCCTTTGACATGTGTCACATGCCCTATAATATGCTTTTGAATTCTTATGTATGGTTGGCCACCACAACCCAGCGCATAGAATCTTTTGTGATGTTGCTTTCCCTGCATAATGTCCTCCCGTAGCTCCTCCATAAGCCTCAGTAAGGATGTTGCTTCGTTCAAAGTTAGGCACATAATCTCACAATATTTCGTCTGACCCCATTTTGTACAAGTGCCCTGCAATGATAGAAAAGTATGCCACGCGCACTACCAGTTCCTTCTTCTATTGACTTGTATAACCTTCCGGAGCTAATCTTGTCATTAGAAAGTGGATAATATCTTCAAAGTGACTGTCTGCGACGCGCACTGCAAAGAGTTGTGCATCAAGCAGTCCTTCCTCTAAATTAAGGTTCCTCTCTAGTTTCAATGTGCGACAGATGATCAGTTCTCACATTCAGTCATCCTGGATTCACAATAACTTTGAAGTCGTACTCCTGGTAAAATAGCAACCACCTACATATTTTTCCCCCCAACACAGGCTTGTTGACCAGGTACTTTAACATGGAATGATCCATATACATATTAAAGTGTCCACCCAACAAATAGTGCCTCAACTTCTGGAGCGCATACACCATAGAAAATCCTTCATGCTCTATCGTGGAATAATTTTTCTCTACTTTACACAGCTTCCTACTTGCGAATGCTATAGGATGATCCAGTTCTCCCTCATAGGCATGTGTCAGTACGACCCCCAACATAATAAATGATGCATCCACGTGCACATGGAATTCCTTCTTCCAATTCGGGAAGACCAGGATCGACGTGGTGACCATTTTCTCTTTGAACACATCCAAGCTCTTCTGACATTCATCATTCCAACAAAACATAGCATCCTTTTTCAACAGTTTCTCCATAGGCACATGATGGGCCTCTAAATTAGACATAAATTAAGGCCCATGCCTCTAATTTAAAACATAAATTAAGGCCTATGACCATCCTTCAGCACATTAAACCTCTCTTTTGCATTAGATAATTTATTTTAAACTTTAATATATTCATTAGGAAGGTTTATGAATAATTGAATATTTGTGCCTAATATTATTTATTTTTGTGGAATATTATGAGAATATTGGGCAGACTATGAAGAGTTGGAGGAGGAGATAATTTAGGGACTTGTTCCCTACTACTGGAGGATCAATAATTCAATAATATATTATGGAATTATGGCACAAATTGTGGAACTCCAATGGTTGAGAAAATATAGGAATGTGTTCCACTAATCAAGGGATTTTAGTGGGGAAAACTTCCTCCATCCATGGGGAATGATTCTTAATCATTTTGTATAAGTACCAAGTCAAGTTTTCCTCTAGGGAATGATTGAGAAAATCTAGGAATGTGTTCCATGCCATTTAATGCAAATTCCTAGTATTGGGGACCAGATCCACTAATCGAGGGATTTTGGTGGGGAAAGCTTCGTCTATTCAGGGGGAATGTTCCCTAATAATTTTTTATAAGTACCAAGTCGAATTGTCCTCAAGTGGTAGATTTTCATTAGTGTTACTATGGCGAGAGCTTGTATTTTTGCAGCTCCATTGTATTTTCTTGCAAGGATGTAATTCTATTGATGAAAATAATGAATACTGGTGTCTTTTTCAACTTCTAAATTTTGTTCTCCTCCATAGGTCTCTGATTTTCCTTGGGCTTGGCCATCCCAGGAACCTCAGAGCCCTTTTGTATCATTTTCTTTCATTCTTTTCATTGTTTATTCACATGCATCTATAGTTTTTATTTCTTACTATTTCTGCATTTAGTATTAATGATTTCTTGTTGTAAGATTGAGTTAAATGGTTGATGTAAGTTCTTTTACAGGAGCACAAGCATTATTTCATCTTTGGAAAATCTTTGGAAGTTCATAATAATCATTGAGTTGCCTGGATTAGGCTTCTCATTCCCAAATATAGATTGTTGGACCTCTTTTTTAGCAAAGAACAGTAAATTTATGCTATTTTTTAGAGCATGCTAACAAGCTTCAATTGAATTGATTCCACTTGTATTAGATCAAAAAAATAGTTGATAAAAAAAATTACCCCATTTCATTTTCACTTGATTTGGTTAGGCATTTTTTAGATTTACTAGCTCACTAGTTCTCGAATATCTAGATTTTCGACTAGTAATGTTTTTTCTTTTTTTTAAGAATGGGTTAACAGAGGTATTTTTGAGTGATTCCACCTGGAATGGGAACCTAAGACATCCTAGTTAATAAAAAAAAATTGTCCCATCCAATTTGTATTTGATTTTCTTGGTCATTCAATGAATTATAGTGAATCTGTACATCATGTAGGAAACTTCTCCAAGCTTTTTGAGCAAATCCATCCATCTCCCAACTTTGGTTTTGAGTTCTGAGTGATCTTAGGCATTTTCTCACTCCATTCCACCCATATAAAACCTTCCCTAAGCCTTCCATCACCTCCATCACCTTCCATTTTTCTCTTCACTATATCCTGTAGGTTTCTAGTACATCCTGTAGATTTTCCTGAAATGGCCTGTTTTGAGGCTGAATTGAGATAAAACCTCTAGGAAGTCACCAAAATACTCCCAAGGGTCTCCCACACCATCCAAACATCTCCTAACCCTTACATCCAACCTCCAATATCCTTAATTAACCTGCCACATCACCGAAGGAAATTAGTTTGCATACTTGATTTTGCATGAAAAGACAAAAAGACAAAAACAAATTTATTTCAGTTCCTTTACTTGCACATTAGTGATGTTTGATGTTTCTTAGTTCCATGATTAGATAGTAGCATTTGGTTCATGATAATTTAGCATTATTGCAAAGCATAGTTTCTTGGCAGTTAATTAGGAAATGGTGTGATTTAGCATTGAATTTTCGTCTCTTTCCTTGTACTTTTTTCTTGCAATAGGTTAAGGTTCCATTCAAACATTTCATTATCTGAAATTAGTTTAGGTTTTGACTTTAGTACATGCACTCCATTACATCATGACAGCAAAGGAAGGACACATTATATGCCTCACATATAGTGTCGACACTTCTTAAGTTTGTACGAACCCCGGGTTGATAATTAAAGTTGACAGCCTTGGGAGTTGTAGCATTCTTGTTGCAATACCGAGGCTCATCACTTTTTGGCACCGTTTTCGGGAAGGTGTCAAAGTATGCATTGTTTTCTTCCCTGGTTGATTCATTTCTTTGCACTTTTTGAAAAAAAAAAATAGGCATATTTAGTTTCAAAAGTAGAAAATTGCATTGCATTATAGTTTTCATTCAATCATAAAAACAAAAACAAAATTATCCAACACCAACCCACCCCCCATTTGATCACATGGTGCAGTAAGAGCCATATCACCATTCACATTTTCAATTATAAGAAGAAGATGGCAAAGAATGTAGAAGAAATGGATGAAGACGATGACAATGAGGAACATCCTCTCGGATTTCCCATTCAAGATATCGATGGTAGTGTGCACATGAAAAGCATCCCTCCATATTTTCTTCCAAAATATCATGGTATAAGGTCAGAGGATCTGGAAACCTTTCTCTTTGAATTTGAGATTGTTTTTATATCTTATGGTTACTTATTAAAAACTCAAAAATTGAGATTGTTTTCGGCAACATTAAAGGATAGAGATCTTAAATGGTTCATGAGTTTAGGGAGTAATTCAATAAGATCATGGAATGATATGCAAAATACATTCCTAGAAAAATATAAAGATCATGATCTTAAAGAAGAAATCTTTAGAATGAATCAAAGAGAAGATGAGAGTCTAGATGATCTAATAGAGAGGTTCATGTATAATCTTAAGAGGGAAAAACTAAATCATTTAGGATCTGACACACTAAAACCCTCTTACTTAGAACAATTAGGGATGAGTGGATTGATCTGCTTAATCTCATAAGTAGAGGTGATGTATATCAATTATCATTTGATGAAATTTGTGAAACATGCCAACACATATCAAGAGGAAAAGCAAGAGTAGGTAAATCAACATTAAGATCGGTAAGTCAAGCTAAACTTGGAAATTTATTTAATGACTTTAAAACATAAATTCTTAGCAATATAACCAAACAAGTAAAAATGTTAAGAATACAAAATGAGAAAAAAGAAAATGTTTGTGTTGTCCATGCAGAATCACATGATGTTAAATGTTTCTTATCATTACCAAGGTTGAAGGAAGTTCACCAAGAGGACAACGTAGCAAGTCAACTTTCAATGCAGCAATGTTATGTAGCTCCAAGAGGACCATGGTAGCTTATTTAGCCTGATATGATGCAAGACCCTAATTCACAATTTCAAGCTTATGCACATCCACCTCAAAGTAATTGGAACAGACCCTTTCCTTGGCAACATTAGCCATCTCAACGCCAAACCAATCTTGGAAACAAGGTTGGCAAGGAACTTGTGAGAGCCATCCACAATATCCTCAGTATTTTCCTCAATATCCTCCATACCAAACTCCGTGTTATCCTTACCATTCACCTCCACCACAACCACAACCCCATCCACATCCATCTCAAATATACACTCCCACTCAACTACCTATACCACCATTTCCAAACCCACACACTAAAGTATCTCAACCCACTTACAATGCTAAGGTACAACACTCCCAAACAACTCCTCTTGAGCTCAATGGTATTCACCATAGCTCAGGAAGAGTATTGCAAAAAAGAGATTGTATTGATATCATTGAAGGACCACATCCAGAAGAAGAATATTCAAAAGAGAAGATCAAAGAACCATGGGTTGCATTTGATGGAGAGCGGACAGCAAAATCAGAGAGTAAGAAAGCTCCCTCATGGTTACCATCAAATCCTCCATGTATTCAAGAGATCAATCAACAAAAAGAGGAAGACTTGAAGGTCATGATAGAAGAAGACATACAAGATGATCTAAATCAGCAAGTGGACCAAAGGCATCACAACTATATTGAAATATGGTTCCAGACAGTCACTAAGTTGCAACATCACTCTTTTCCTCAATTATGCTTGATCCTTTCAAAGTCAAATCATTTGGTCTCTGAAATCCATGTACATGTCAAAGCATACATTTCAAGCCTCCACATCATTTTGTCTGTCATCTTGATGTGCACATGGCTCCATTGGAAG
>APFE031211699.1:170264-191472 GCA_000404065.3 Pinus taeda | reverse complement strand
TTGATGTGCACATGGCTCCATTGGAAGTATTCTTATACTTGAAAGTGATTTTGTTTTTCAAGTAGGGTAGGGTAAAAAAAAAATTAAGAAAAAAAAAAGAGGAAAAAATAAAAATCTAAGTTGAAAACCTCCTTGGAGCTTGAAAAACTCCATGACGTGGTCAATGGGTTGGAAAAAAGGCAACAAAAAAAAAAAATTCTTGGGTATAAACCTCCTTTAAGGCACCTAGGAAGACCTACTAGTTGAAAACTTCATTGAGGTGGCTAGTAGGCCTAGAAGAAGAAAAGGAGAAAAGATAAAAGAATCCTTGATCCATGCATGCATGTACTCTCCAACATCTACAAGAAACAAGAACAAAGTTGGTATCAAAAGGAAAATTGGTCGAGCCTAGTCAAAAGAAGTCAAATCTTGACTTTCTCCTACTTCGCTCAAATGCTTCAACAAGTCCAAGGCCATGCCAATCCATCACCCTCATATATTTTAACCATCCATCAATCATTCTCAAGCTTCTACCACTCATTTTCCTTGTTGTCCTAAAAAACTACAGGATGCTCTGTTTTACTACAAGATACAAAAATACATAGAGCAGAATTTTTTTTTTCCATAACTTGAAAACCATGCATCCATTTTCCAAGATGTTTCAGGGGGAGATGCATATGGATGATGGTAACATGCTCAAGCAATTTTAGCAAATTCCAATGTATGGTTTCCAAGAAATTGGCCTCCATCACCTTCAGCCATTTTTGTACTTTCTTAATATCCGTGTATCCATTTAAAAAGTTATTTCATGGGGAGATGCATATGGATGATGGTAACATGCCCAAGCAATTTCAACAAATTCTAGTGCACGGTTTCCAAGAAATCGACCTCCATCACCTTCAGCCATTTGTAGTTTTTGTCTAGATCCATGCATCCATTGACCAAAATTTTTCTATGGGGAGGTGCATAATGATGATGGAAACATGCTCAAAAAGTTTCATCTCAATCCAGTCTATTGTTTGGGAGATATGGACAAAACAAGTCATTGTCCTGTAAACCTACAGGATACAGAACAACACCTACAAGATTGGCAGTGAGTAGTTTTAAAGGAGATCCAGAGGTCAAATAAGCTCCTCCAGAGCATAGAAGCAGCATCAGGATCATCAACATCACCGTCCAACACCTACACATCAACATCAACTCAGCAGCAGTATGCATGTCTCTCCAACAACTATCAGGTAGTACAGGTATGCAATATTCTTGACCTCTTCTCTTGAGCATATTATAGTTACAAATTTGTTGCCGATGCATGAGAGATGAGGTTTTATAAGCTAAGGATGGTTCAGCAATCTCAACAGCCTTCAACTAGTTGATTGCAGCTCACTCTTTCACTCATGCAATGTTGAAAAATCAAATTATGAAGGGTGATGATTTCAAGGAATTACCATTCTGTCATTTTTTCCACTCCTTTACTTCAGTTTACAAAGGGGTTGTGTTTTCTACAGGATCCCCTGTAAATCTACAGGATCCCCTGAAAACCTCCAGGATGATCTTGTAGTCCTAAGGCAAATAAATGACTTGCTATGCCAATAAAGTTCACCCCCTTCATCATTCCATCACCATAGCTTGTCCACCATCATCACCTCTGCATTCACCCTTAAAAACAAAATCATCTTCAAAAAAATAAAAATAAAAATCAGTCTTCGAAAAGAAGGGAAACAGGGAGGAATAGGGAGCATCACTTGAGTATTCCTTGTTCTCCATACTCCTAGTATTTCTCTCCATCCATGTCACCATCTCAGAAAAGTGTATGATTAAGATTTCTAAGGGAGAAGAAGCTACAAGACATCTTGTAGGAAATATTGTAGCAGCCTATCCCACAAAATACAAATCATAACAGCAGCAAGCCTCCAACATGATGATCCAAGAGTAGAAGGAGCTCCAAAGCACCACCACCACCACCATCTTCAACCACACGTACATGCACAAACAAAGGAGTCATCAGAAAACAATAAGAAATGGAAGACTCTCATACAGTTATAAGACCCTGAAAGAGGAGGAATGCCTACTATAGGAATGCAGAATGTTGCTACAAGAAGGAAGAAATGAACAAATTATGCTAAAACCCAAGATGGAAAATATTTTTGAGAGAAATCCAAGGTGATTAGGAAGTCACCTAGGCCACAAAAGAGAAGAAGAAGGCAACAAAAAGAAACAAGGCATTCACCATAAAAATAGAACTCAAACTGCAGTCATGAAAAGAGGTGTTCCAAGAGGTCTCCAATCTCTTTCTAGCTTTTATCTAGGGCCTAAAAATGGGAGAAATGCATGGGAGTCAAGTTGAGGGCTTGCCCTAACCTCAGTCTATCATTTATGCTCAAAACTAGTTTCTTGTAGTTTTAACAGGGTTTCCTGTAGGTTTCGTATAGTTTTGAGAGGAATTACTACAAGATGTCCTAGTTCTCATCTAAATGCATTTTGAAGGTGTTAGAGTGTCCAAATGGAAAAACAAGGTAGCAGAAGGTTGATAAAGGTGTGGAAGACCTTACCAAACTAGAAAATATTCGAGAACTCATCTTGAATAAGGGCAAGAAAGCAAGCTAATGGTCTCAAGAAACAATGATTTTTATTTGAACAAATATGTTTTTGGGCTTTTACTTGCAGAGCTTACAGCCAAGATTCCTAATGAAAAAGATGGAGGCCACCAAGGCCATGGATGAGGCACAATGAGGTCACTAAGTTTCTCAGAGGATAAGCAACACTTTCAGCAGGGGGGTATGATGGGTGTCTAAATTAGACATAAATTAAGGCCCGCGCCTATAATTTAAAACATAAATTAAGGCCTATGACTATTCCTTGAGCACATTAAACCTCTCTTTTTGCATTAGATAATTTATTTTTAACTTTAATATATTCATTAGGAAGGTTTATGAATAATTGAATATTTGTGCCTAATATTATTTATTTTTGTGGAATATTATGAGACAAATGGACAGATTATGAAGAGTTGGAAGAGGAGATAATTTAGGGACTTGTTCCCTACTACTGGAGGATCAATAATAAATAATAATTCAACAATATATTATGGAATTATGGCACAAATTTTGGAACTCCAATGATTGAGAAAATATAAGAATGTGTTCCACTAATCAAGGGAAAAAATCTAGCAATCAAGGGAGCAGATCCACTAATCAAGGGATTTTGGTGGGGAAAGCTTCCTCCATCCATGGGGAATGATTCTTAATCATTTTTTCTAAGTACCAAGTCAAATTTGCCTCTAGGGAATGATTGAGAAAATCTAGGAATGTGTTCCCTGCCATTTAATGCAAATTCCTAGTATTGGGGACTAGATCCACTAATCGAGGGATTTTGGTGGGGAAAGCTTCCTCCATTCATGGGGAACGATTCCTAATCATTTTGAATAAGTACCAAGTCGAATATTCCTCTAGCGAGATATTTTCATTAGTGTTACTATGGAGAGACCTTGTATTTTTGCAGCTCCATTATATTTTCTTACAGGGATGTAATTCTATTGATGAAAATAATGAAGATTGGTGTCATGTTCAGCTTCTAAATATTGTTCTCCTCCGTAGGTCTCTAATTTTCCTTGGGTTTGACCATCCCAGGAACCTCATAGCCCTTTTGTATCATTTTCTTTCCTTCTTTTCATTGCTTATTCACATGCATCTCTAGTTTTTATTTCTTTCTATTTCTGCATTTAGTATTAATGATTTCTTGTTGTAGGACTGAGTTAAATGGTTGATGTAAGTTCCTTTGCAAGATCAAAAGAATTATTTCATCCTTGTAAAAGCTTTGGAAGTTCATAATAATCATTGAGTTTCTTGGATTAGTCTTCTTATTCCCAAATCTAGATTGTTGGACCTCCTTTTAAACAAAGAACAATAAACATCTACTATTTTTTAGAGCATGATAACGATCTTCAATCGACTTGATTCCACTTGCATTAGATCACAAAAACATTCTAGTTCTTAACAAAAACTACCCCAATGCATTTTCACTTGATTTGGTTAGGCATTTTTTAGATTTACTAGCTCACTAGTTCTCGAATTTCTAGATTTTCGACTAGTAATGTTTTTTATTTTTTATAGAATTGGTTAACAAAAGTCTTTTTGAGTGATTCCATTTGGAATGGGGACCTAAGACATCCTAGTTAATGATGAAATTTGTCCCATCCAATTTGGATTTGATTTTCTTGGTCATTCGATGAACTATAGTGAATTTGTACATCTTGTAGGAAACTTCTCCAAGCTTTTTGAGCAAATCCATCCATCTCCCAACTTTGGTTTTGAGTTTCTGAGTGATCCTACGCATTTTCTCTCTCCATTCCACCCATCTACGACCTTCCCTAAGCCTTCCATAACCTTCAACACCTTCCATTTTTCCCTTGGCTGTATCCTGTAGGTTTTCAGGGGATCCTGTAGGTTTCTAGTACATCCTGTAGGTTTTCCTAAAATGCCCTGTTTTGAAGCCAAATTGAGAGAAAACCTCTAGGAAGTAACCAAAAGACTCCCAAGAGTCTACCACACCATCCAACCATCTCCTAACCCTATCCAACCTCCAACATCTTTAATTCACCTGCCACATCACCAAAGGAAATTAGTTTGCATACTTGATTTTGCATGAAAAGACAAAAATAGATTTATTTCAGTCCCTTTACTTGCACATTAGTGATGTTTGATGCTTCTTACTTCCATGCTTAGATAGTATAATTTGGTTCATGATAATTTATCATTATTGCAAAGCATATTTTATTGGCAGTTAATTAGGAAATGGCGTGATTTAGCATTGAATTTTCGTCTCTTTCCTTGTACTTTCTTTCTTGCAAAAGGTTAAGATTCCATTTGAACATTTCACTTTCTTCAATTAGTTTAGGATTTGACTTCAGTACATGCACTCCATTACATCATGACAAAGGAAGGACATATTGTATGCCGCACATATAGTGCCGCCACCTCTTAAGTTTGTACAAACCCCGGGTTGATAATTAAAGTCAATAACCTTGGGAGTTGCAGCGTTCTTGTTGCAATATCGAGGCTCATCAACATGGTGATATAAGCATAGCTCTTGATGAACTTCCTATAGTATCTGGTATGCCCTAGAGTTGTGCGCAGCTGTTTCACACTCCTCGGCGCCTCCAAGTTGATTATCACTACGATCTTCGGGGGCTCTACCATCAATCCTTGTCTGTAGACCACATGACCCAGCAAGATCCCAAAAGGGACACAAAATAGACACTTCTTAAAATTGAGCACAATCTGGTATCTCCTACATGTATCTAGCATCAAGCGTAGACTTGCCACATGGCACTTGACCAATCCAAACACTGTCGAATCGTCAAAGTATACCTCCAAAAATTTATGAATGAAGTCTTTGAATGCCTCAATGACTACATGTGAAAATATTGTTGGCACATTCTTCAGCCCAAAAGGAATTATGGTGTATTGAAAACATCCCCATTTAGTCATGAAGGTCATCTTGCTTCTATCCTTAGGCACAATTTTGATCCAATGGTACCCAAAGAACCCATCAGTGAAAGAGTATGCTTCTTGGTCACCTACATTATCTAGGACCTCATCAGTGAACGGGGTCAAGAAAGGATCATGCACACAAGCGTCATTCAATTTCCTGAGATCTATGCATATCCTTATTTCTTCCTTCTATTTCTTTTCTTGAACCACTATTGGGCTTACCCAATCAGATTCTTCCACCAGTTCAATAATACCTGCTGCGAGCATCTTATCCAACTCAACATGAACCCTTTCCTTATACTTCGGGTTGAGGCGGTACAGTCTTTGTTTACCAAGTTTCACGTTTAGCTTTAGGGTGATCCTCATGACACCCAGGTCTCCTATTATCCCTTTCAGATCAGAAAAATTTGTGGGGAATAAGTCATGCAATTCGCGGAGCAGTTCAATGACCTTATCTACTATCACATCGTCCCAATAATCCTCAATCTTGGTAAACTTCGGTTCTACCTCTGTGCTAATGTTCACCTGCCTGGTCTTGAGTGGCTCAGTTATGTCTGGGTTCTCAAGTTGTGGTCCTTCAACTCTACGATGACCTTCAGTCTTTGGGATATTAATCTTTCTCGGGCCTTCATCTTCTTCTTCCGCTGTTACATTGTAACATTCAACCGCGTGGCTCAGTTGGGTAGTCCAATCAAGTTGAATCAAGTCTGGAGGATCCTGTGGTATCCTAAAGATGGTTGTCTTAACCTCCTGCAACGCTTCATCAATGGACTCAAATCCATCCTCAAAATTGAACATCATCATAAACCATTGGCATAAAACATCCCATTCTTCAATGCCATGACAGAGTTTTGTCTCCAAGTACCAATTCATTGGTATAACCTCCAAGGTATGACAAAATAGATGGGCCCAATCCGGTTGAGGCTTCACTCCATATGCTTCAGTCCATTTGCCCAAATGATCATACGGATCATTCCTCCCATCATACTTTTCTATTAGTTGTACCTTCGGATGGCCAAAGCATATCCTCATCATCCTCCTATATTCACACCAATCATCGAAACTACCCTTGTGCATACCCCACCATCTTACAAGTGTAGCACACAGCGCCCAATCTAATGCCTGGAAGAGATGCTTCTCGGGAACTTCCCTTTCAAATGCATCCAAAAATCGATCAACATCAGTTAGCCCATCATAGTGAGGCACATTCATTACCTCTAATGATACGCAGCGCAACGACTTGGTCATCATATTACAGTGCAGCGTAGATACTTCATGTAGTTAGTTCTGCCAGTGCTCTAGTTCTTCACCTGAATCTGATGTGTAGGACGTCTCGTGGTCCCATGCAATACGTTCATCTGCTGTCAGATTCACCCAATCCTGGTCTCACGTCGTCATCTTGTAAATTTGGTCCAAATCGTCATCACTTTCATACTCGCGGACTAGTTTTGTATAGTGCGGTCCTTCTACAAGATCCAATGGCACCACTATGTGGAGCCATTTCTTTTAAAATATCATCTTTTGGTTCATTAGGTGGATTACCCCTTTCATTTCAGTAGCCCAATCGATCCCAAGGAGCACAAGGTAGGGATCGCTGTCATCCACAATCTCTATTACTTCAAAATCTGCCAGTGCGCTCGCGCCTTCGATGTTAACTGTTACCCCCTACACCCTCCCCATTGGGATGATTTTCTGTTGATTCACCATCCTTAACTCGATCAAGACCACTAGAGCACAGGTCTCCCCATTCTTTCCCATGTTTGTTTTGGCAAAACATTTGCGTCAGACCCCAGATCCAAGATAACTTGGTCCATTTCGTATTCCCCTATCTGTGCGGTGAGTCTCATCTCATGTCCAGTTCTCGCTTATGCTTACCAAGATTTCTAACTATGCGTGGTTCGCCAGTAGTGTTATCCTTTGCCAGTGTACTAATTGATCAATTCCTACAATCCCTTCACAGCCTTACTATCATGGAGTAGTTTCATGCAAGACTCCAAGAACGTGGTAATCATGGATGGGTCCATTTCTTCAATCAGTTTCTCCTAAATTCCTGAGGTAGAGGCCTCAACAAAGCTTTTATTTACGTCCATAAATGTTTCTTTTGCATGCTCCAGATCAAACCCAGTCTCATTTTTTGGTACTTTGCAGACCCACTCACCTTCTGCAGGTTTCTTCCCTTTATCCTCAGCAGTCGCCGTTCCACTCTGCAGCATAATGTTTACCTTAGGGTCTTCCTCCTGAGGCTCAACCCTCATCATCTAGAGGTTTTGCGTTAGCTGCGGAGGTTGTGCCCCCTTCTCGCGAATCTTAGCCAATAATATAGGGTAATCCTTAGTCGCATGGTCAAACTGAGTATAGTAGCAGAATGATAATCGCATCGGATTTGGGCAGTGTATTTCGTAGTGTCTTGGTCCTCCACAATTGTAACAAATAAGATGCACTCTGCCTCTACCAGGCCCTCCTCCACCTCAGCCTCGGCCATGCCCCTAATACTCACCTTGCGCTCCCCCAACGCCTTGGTTTGGAGGCTGCATTTATGCCTGCACACTGTATGCATGTGTCCAGTCCATCATTGATTCATAACTACAGAAATTTCACTCGTCATGACCTACTAATTGACAAAAATTGCAAAATATTTGATGTGGTGTCTGTACGAATTTCTGTAGCAAATGGAAATTGTCGGTTGCATGTCTCCCAACTACGTAGCATATAGCACACCATAGTGCGAGCCCTATACTTGGACCTGTCATAGCCTCCAGCCTTAGAGGCATTGGTCCCCCTGCTACAACATAGTTCGAAAATACTAGACAGTGATCCTTGCCATGCCCCTAACCTTTGCATTTCAGGCATCAAACTTCTTCGTGTGCCTCTGGCTGAGTTGTTCTGTCCTTCTTCAAATTTTTCATTTCGAGGCAAAGGTTCTACAACTGCGCGTGAATCTGCTGAACCCCCAAATTAACATCTTACATTGGTGTCTCATGCAGTCTCATCATGATTTTCAGAGCTTCTGCCTAGGTCCCAATCTTACGTTGTGATAGTGCAACTCTTAGGTGGGGCAGTAGCGAGGCCACGAACCATTCGCAGTGCTGCCCATCAGTTAGGTTCATGTTGGCTTCACGGGTCGTACACTTCAATCTTTGATCCAAATCCCAAGGCGTCTCCCCAAGCTTCATCATGATCTCCTTGAATCCCACAATGGATTGTGCTTGAGACTTAGGTCTACTAAATTCCCTATTCAAAGCAGTTTGGATATCTTCCAACACAGACGTTGGGTTATCAGTGTTGTACTTAATGTACCAAGTTAGTATGTGGTCTTGCAAATCACTAAGAAGCATTGCTTTCTTCATTTGATCATCTGTGATACCCTGAGCTTCCCATACAGCCTTCGCGATGAACCAAAACTGGTCCAAATCTTCATTTCATGTGCCCTTGAATACAGGTAGCTTTACGGAGTTCACCATGTTGAACAGTGGTGGAGGTGGCGGTGGTGTGGGCGATGGGGTATGTGGTGGAGGTAAGGATGGAGGTGGTTTGGATGGATGGGATGAGGATGGAGGCAGTGTAGATATTCGTGGGAACCCTTGTCTTATCAATTGAATAATGCTTAGCAAGGAAGCCTGCGCTGCTCCTTCGTCATCACTCAAAGGAGGCTCAATTAGTGGGATATACTCAAGACCTTTTCTTCCTTCGTCCCTAAAATACCTTCCACTTCGCATAGCTCCAAGCATCAAGGTAACTACGTGACCTGCTTTTCACACAAGATCATCTTAATCCAAGTATTTAGTGATTCCAAATACTTACTTTGTGGCCCTTTGAAGAAGTAATGCTCTGCTTCACTGTAGCTGACCAAAGTATCAACCGCGAACTCTGTCACAAACCCTCCTATGATACAGTCGAGCTAGTGATCAACAACACGCACAATCTTATCTTTAGAGGCTTCCAATCTTTGCACTAACTCCGGGGTCCAGACAATCGGATTGTTAAGATGCCACCTTCCCTGGCTGTCTGCCAACTTCCTGATCCACTCATATAATTCAACTGGGAAAGAACAGAACAAGATTTTGTGAATTTCTATGTACATATATCTATTCAACCACTATTCCTTTGTCATCGCGGATTCTTGTTTTCTTGCACCACGAATTCATGGATCTTCCTATCTAACCAGCGCTCAATCTCCTTCTTAGTTGGATTCCAATGATGCAACATCACACATCTCGTTATGCAGATCTCGGTCTTGGCAACGAAACCATTTGTTGGCTTGATAGGCCCTGACCTAGGTTCAACATTAGTCATCCAAGCAAATCCCTACACTAATGGCCCTTTCGGCATTAGTCTGTAGAGCACGGACTGAAGTCTCACATGAAGCAGTATGGGGGGATGTAGAAACCAAGTTTCCACTCCCTGAGACGGTTGTGATGTAGGTTTTATACCTTAAGCCCTTCCTTCACGTAGATCGATAAGCCTTTAGGGCTTATCAATGTACATTCTCTTTCGTCTCTTAGAACCTCCACAAAGGTATATGATCGCCCTTCGCGCAACCCTAACCAGTGGCTCAGGTACATACGTGCCTTTGTTACTGCGTTATTGTATAATTTCCTGAATTATCTTAAGTGTTTGCCAATTTTACCCTGCAATTAAGATTATCTTCGCGTAAAAATATATCCTTATTTGCGTTCATATAATAGATATAAACATATACATTTGCGCATCAAATTAGCATTATAACATAAACTCAGAACTTAACATAACATAATCGCATGTGATCCACAAAGGCAAAATACACAATAATTTCATAATACTTCTCTTTATTGATGATTCAGATTTCCAATATAGACTCTATCTACCCTGCGCACATAGCTGCAGGGGTCTGCACACTCAGTTGTGGACTTCTACCCTAGGCCTCTGCGCACTCAGCTACAAAGCTTCTTCCTACACTAAGACTATCGCTTTTAGCTCTTCATAGACTCATCAAGCACTTCCACTTACTTAGAACTCTACTTCTAAGACTCCCTTTTTATACAATCCAATGTCCGTGGACCAAGGGCAAATCTCTAAATCCAACACCAGCTATCTAAACTAAGGGCAGAAACCCTTTTTGACTCTTGCTATCTTCATGCTTTGCGGCCACAAAATACGAATAATTTACATTCCTTTGTACAAAATTCAGCCTTTTTGCCCCAAACTTAGGCTTTTAGTCCTAGAAATGACCCTAGGGGACCCGTTCCCAATAATGACCAACCACTCAAAAAGGCCCTCCTTGGATTTGAAGGTGGTCTTCTATACATCTACGGGCTCTATTGAAACTTGGTGATATACAAACTTCAAATCAATCTTGTTGAAGTACTTGGCCCCTTTGAGATGGTCAAGAGGGTCATTATTCCATGGGATCAGGTATCTGTTCCTAATAGTGATTTTATTCAGCGCCCGATAATCAATGCAGATATTGCAGATCCTATCCTTCTTCTATAAAAGTACAATTGGGCTCCCACAAGGTGAGGAGCTTGGTCGGATGTTACCTATTTGTAGCAACTCCTATATCTGCCACTTGATTTCCTTATTTTCTAGAAGAGGGCGATCGTATATTGGCCCACTAGGTATAGGAATTACGAGAGTCATATTGATCTAGTGCTTGACCTGACAGTGCAAGGGTACTTTTGTGGGTGAGGAGAAGATGTCCCTATATTCTTCCACGACCTTATCAAGTTTATTCTGCTACATGTAAGGACCCTTTCCAGGGGCCATGGATGTGGCCACAATCTTCCCCTTAATTTGAGAATGAATAAGAAAGAAAATAAATTTCCCAATTTGGGAGATGTTCTTACTGCATTGCTTAGTAGAGATCAAAGAGATGGTGATAGCCGGGGCTACCTCTGGTATCTTTTATATTTTCATGCCAAAAGTAATAATTATAGTGTGAGGACTAGACTCATGCACAACATGACACTTCTATAAATATGGTTTGCCTAATAAAACATCATAAACTTCAAGAGGAGCAACATCACATAGTACCTCGTCCATGAAGGGATTGATGTTGTAGGGAAGGCGACATTGTTAGTTGACACAGAGATATCATCTTTGATGGAGCCACCTAATGGTATATGGTTGTGGGTGTGGTGTCTTCAGCAAGACCAACTACTTAATGGCCTCTGTTGAGCTGAGTTTCTTTTGGCTCCCATTGTTGACAATGAATTGTAGCAGAGAACCCTTCACCCAAATCTATGACTGGAAGAGATGCTCCCCCTCCTCTGAATCTTCAGGCTCAATCTTATGGACCTTGTTGGTGGCAACGGTGGCACTAGATTCTACGTCAATAATTTTCTTCCCCTTGTCAGGTTCTGGCTCAGAATCAGAACATACATCAAACTCTGAACCTTTTAGCTAGGCTACCAATGACTACTTAGTGCAACACTCATTTGTGTTGTGAGTGGGGCTCTTGTAGAACTCACACCACTTTCTTGTGTCGTTCTTCATCTTTATGGTGCCATTATTTTCTTGTGGCTTTGATGGGATGTCTTGGGTCATTCCACTTTGTCTTTGTCCTTTGTTCTATAGTTTGGGGGTGCTATTTTCTTGCTTCGAGTTTGCATATCCAAAGTCTCGCTTCTTTTGTTTAAATTTTTGTTCAATCTTGGCAGCATATTGGTATGTTTCACCAAGCGAGGATATGTCCAGGAACTCAATTTCTTCCTAAATGTATTTGTGCAGATAGTCACACTACTTGAGCACTAGATGTCACTCAAAGTCTTTGATACCTAACTTTGTGCATAGAGTATGAAAAATATCTGTGATCTCATGCACATCTTGGTCCCTTTTCTGTCGTAGCTCCCAATAGGGTAATATTGTTCCTTGATAGCACCTCTAAAAGAGTTCCAAGAGGGTAAAAATGTAAATAGATAGGTTTCCTCGACCATTTTCTCACATTATGTTTCCCACTAGTCCTTGACATGGGGGGCAACTTTAAGCAGTGAAAAAGTAATATTTTCCCTATTAGAGAAACTATGAGCCGAAAAATAACCTTCTAGCAGGATTAACCATTTATCTACAACATTTCCATCTATCTAACCTTTGAATATAGGGATATCAAAGTTAACTTTTACCTTGAAGGGGGCAATGCCTTTAAAGTGATTGTTAGATGGAGATGCATCGTCAGTTGGCATCCACTGAAAGATCTGGGCAAAGTTATCCATTATCTCATTCCTTTGTCATTCAAGGGCTTCCTCGAGCAAGAATTTGATAGGATATCCTGCTCCCTCTTCTTTCCTTTATTCCGCCATGGGAGGTTGTCGGTGTTGGTGGGGATGGTTTTGCAAGGGCTCAACCAGTTCATGTCCCAACACTGTATACCCCGACCTTGTTGGGGACATGCACAGAATAACATAGAAAGTGTAGATTTCTCTAATACCAATGATCCAAAATTATAAAGGAATCAAATGAAATATATATTTAAACATAACACAAAGATACAATGAAAGAACGTAATTTCAATTAATTAATAACAAGTACTGAAATTTTTTTACATGTAAAATGGAACAAACTAGCTCAAGCGATGGCAGATTATCTTAGAAAAGAGATGTGACAACTACATGCCTTATGAATTGTGTTACAATGAGTCTTAGAGGCCTTTTTATCATAAATAAGAAGTGGAAACCCTAACCCTAGGAGGTGAAGTGTCAATGGTTTTGGGCCCCGTTGGGGTAAGTTGGACTGCCAACTTCCTGGGGTTGTAACTTTGGCATACGATCTCCATTTGGATATCATATTACCTCGTGTCAAAGATATCCACAAGGAGGTGAAAAAAGAATCTATGAAACAAATTCTAGTAGTTTTCTGGTCATTTCTATTCCCAGAAAACATCTTTTTGGACCTCAAAGTGGCTCCGGAAGTTTAGGACCCAAAAAACTGCAAAAATAGAAAGTTGTGCTAGAATTAAGAAAACTAAAAGGAAATAGTGTTGGGGGTCTAAGTGGAATAGGTGGGTAGCCACCAATATCCACCTAGATCAAGGCTTGAAGCCATAGTGGAATCCATAGTAACAAAAATGGTCAAAGTGGTGGATGCTTGCTTAGCTAAGAAATATGTTCTAATTCTAAGTGGAAAAATGGAGACAATAAATGATTCAACTAGGGAATCCAGTGAAGCATTCAACATGCATGTGTTAGACTTGACAAAAACCAAGATGATAAGGTTGAGAGTGTGGTGAAGTAAAATTATAAGTGTGGACAGGAACGAATTCCTCTAGCCCGACAATAGGTCTGGCCACAACAGTTACATTCTATGGAAGATTTCCTTAGTTTAGGATCAATCAAGAGGACCTACCTCTTGGTAACTTATCCAACTTGATGATGTCCTCGCTTGCTCGCTCCAGCAATCTCTTGCTTCCTTCTTCAAGCTCCTAAAACAAGTGAACAACAACAACAACACACAAACATAATAATAGACAAATTCTAATCCAACCTACTTAATGAGTCAATAAGCATCAAGACATGAATATGTAATATTACAAAATATGTAGGAAATCAATCGACAGTTGCATATATTAATATCAAAGAGAGATTACAACCATTCATCTTGACGTTGCAGTCTTCCTCTAACAAGACCAAGTTCCCACACACTTTTGCTAGCACTTCATGATGGCTTCAAACAACAATAGTTTAAAGACTTTTACCTTTAGGCTTCAATCCAAACCAAACACACTTCTCCCTCACACAACTAGATGGCTACAACTAGTAATAACTTGCTTGTCAAACCAAAATAGTATACTCACACTCAGCCAACACTCTAACTATGTCATTGCAACTAGTTTGTGCTTGGGAAGAAGGGAGGTTTATATAGGAAAGATGGATGGGAGATGGATCCTCTTCTCATGGGAGAAGGACTTATCTCTTGAGGTAGTCCCATCATTATAGGGAAAGGATCCCAAACTATCATCCTCAACCCCATCTGGCCAAATCATTTACCAGACTTCCGTTATAGAGCTTCTAGAGATGGAAGCTTCAACTCTAATTTAAAAAACTTTCCATAACAGGACCGACGCGAATGGAGAGCTCAGTCGCATCGATTGGCACGGGGAATAGTGCTAAACTCTTCACATCGGCGTAGGGTAGACAAAGGTAATTAGTGCCGGTCTTGTAAATTGGGAAAAACAAATGTTTCAGGGGAAATGGTGCAAAAGGGAAATGATCTGCTCATGAAGAGGGATATAATGGGAGTTTCTCCATGAAGACAAAGCATGTGGGGTTCACTACAGAGGTCCTCCAGGATCAAGGAACGGGGAGTATAGGGATAGTGACAAAATGTTGTGTAACAGATGCCCCCTAAAGCGTGAAGGCTGAACCAGAGTGAGGGATGAAATGCTTTATAAATCAGTGCAGGGAATCGGTCTGCCATTGTAAAACCTGCAAGCAAGTACATATACATATACATAGACTGAGATCTCTGTCAAAAGATACATGAATTGTGGCATGGGCGTAGCCATCCAGAGAATTATCATGTAAATGGATCTAGGTATGGGTGTAGCCATCCGTCAAATAGGATCATAACGAAACCAAGGTATGGTCGCAACAATCTAATAATGAGAAGGATCACATATGATAACTCATGGTCTAGTTGCAGCCAACCATCTGAAAGAGACATGCATATCATCATAAACAATGTCACACCACTTCGCAACCTAGACTTTTGTGATCTAAGTCCAGGGTCTTGCACTCCAACACAACCCGATCAAAGTACAAATTCTAACATGTAAATAGATGTGTTGATGTCGAACATGCTAGAAAGTTGCTTGATTACTAGCCAATGATGTAAACTATTAACAAGTGCAAGAGAAACCACCAATAATGGCAATGGCCCTAAAGGTACTATTAGCACAATTCACAGAATGTGAATACAGGAACTGAAGTCGAACATCCATGAAATAACTCAATCGAAAGCCAATGATGTGAACTTGTCGTCGAGTGCGAAGAACTTGCCATTGAGGCATGCAAGCTCTAAGGTACTGGAAGGGAGTCTCTTGATCAACTTCTCGGATAATGAGCTGATGTCGATGGAAAGTGACCATGTCGAAGGAGGACCATAACAAATCCCACATCATCAACACGAGACGAGAGGATGCAAAATGATTTTGGATGATACAAAGAAACAGAGGTAAGTGTAATTGCAGAAGGACAACTCTTGAACATATCGGCAACACAACTAGAAGTTTGGCAGCTTTTGGATCCATAGGATTGGTGGTCATGGCAACATAACAGAGATCATATGGAAGGCAAAAATGAATGGCCCAAACCCAGGAAGGTCAACAATGTAAAGGAGGATGTCCCAACCCAACACGAAAAAGAGTGTCATGTTCAAGAGTGAGCTACCGACACGACTCAATAAATTTCCAAATTTTTCCCCCGCCATTTTTAGCGAGTAACCCAATTATTTTTTATCATAAGCTTGAAGGGGATAGCATGCGCTTGCACTGTAATTTCATCCTTCGGACGAATTTGACCTGGTAAGTTTAACGAGCCCTTGGAAGGAGAAGCTCATGTTCGTCATGGTGATGAATCCGATGTCGGTTAATAGTTTAACGAGTCTGACAAAGGTGTAACTCAATATCTTTTTCTTGTTTAGAGAGTTTGAAAAATACACGTAAAAGAAAACTCCACATGGTCCCTTTTTGTACATTTGTGTCTCTCGAGCCTGAAAAGGTAGGAAACAATACTTGAGAGAACCGCTTGACCATTTTAGTCAAGGAGTACCTTCTTCGTAAATAGTGCCTCCCAACCCAAAAAACAGGTAAACTTATATTGGGCACATGACGTTTCACATCCATTAATGAATTTGAAACAACAAGAGCTTGACCATCTTTTCATTTTTAAAGGGTCAGAAAAGAGCTGAAAGCAGACCCCCCATTTTTATTCTCTTTAACGAGTCAAAAAGGGAAAAGATACTCGGCGATCTTTTCATATGATTTTAATGAGTCGACAAAAGAGTTGAAACATGATTCATTGCCATCGTCAAACATCCATCACCTGTCGCTACACAACCAAGGCAAAGTGTATTATTGAGTCCTTGAGGCAAGATGGGTGTAAAATATTTACAAGACCTGATATTTTCATGAAAAAATGAATAAATAGGGGAAAAGTAAATAATTTTTTACCATTTACCTTTTTACCTTTGCAGTGAAGACTTTTACCCTCTTTTGCCCTTTTCCTGAGCGAATTGTTGGAGATCCAAGAGGAAAATCAATGAGCCGTCAGTTCCAGTTAATAGGCGAAACCCTGAGCTCCATGTTTATGCTATTCATTTATGCTTTTAACCATTTTTTGGATTTTTATGGAGGTTTTTGAGAAAAAAATTCACCCTCGGTCAGTGCGATTTCCAGGCACAGGATCACGTTGGCCGAGGGTTATTTGCATGGCCATCCACGCCGACCAATGTGACTATTTCTAAAATAGGCGCGTCGACACCATGGATAGGGAAAAAACAAATTTTCTCAATAACTGACCATTAAAATTTGATTTTTATGTACCAAAATTGATGATTGACTCAAATAAATGGCTTTTACAGGAGAGAAATCACAAAAAATGGTGGATTGGAAGGAAAGAGAACATGAAGATGTGGTCACCCAGGCAATGAATGATCCAAATTTCCTGGAGGCTTTGAGGTCCTGCAGGCTCCTCAAATTTTTCCTTACACCAGGGATGCAGGCCCAACCCAAATTGCTTCAGTATTTGATAAGTCTTTGGGACATTAATCGTGATATTTTTGTCATTGGGGACCAGGAGCTAGAGCTGACAACTTCAGACATTTACTTCATCACTGGGCTGTCTCACAGAGGTGAGCCAACGAATTTGTATGAATCACATCTGATTGGGGCAATCATATCTTCCCCGCTTGCCGCGCATTGTCCCGAGGCCTTGAAATCCAAAGGCGAGAAGATTGAGATTTCCAATGCACGGGATTTGACACTGAGGGTGCTTCTGTTAACCATCAACAGAGTGGTGAGGTCCCAGGCAGAACATGAGACTAATAAGTCAAAGTTCCTTTACGCTATAGACTACACAGCTCCCATGATCTTCAACTAGGCAGAGGCCACGAAGATGAATATCAAGCACCAGTTGTCCAAGGCGAAGGCGGGAAATATGAAGCAATTTGGCTTTGAATGAGTACTTGTGACCTTCTTCCTAGAACGAGTGCCACTATTCCAATATCAGTTGACTGAGGTTGATTCTCCTACACCACGTGATCCACAGATGGCCCGCTGGAGTCGTTTGATGACCAGGATCACTGGGGGTCAGTAGATGTCCTACCAACTAGCATTCTTTTCATGGTTATGACGACAGAAAATCATCGTGGAGGACTAACCATACAGCGGCACTGATTTTCGTGGAGACCCAGATATGCCCTTGCTAGATGGGGAGGACTTCAATGACGAAGGTAAAAAACCAAACCAAATTTTTTATTTTGATTTTTTTTAATTGTTTTTAGTATATGCATACTTATAACACTTCTCTTGTGTATGCAGATGTTGCACTAGAGCAGCTAGCTTGGATGTCCCTGATAGCCAGACGATATCCTCCTCTTATTGATGTTGTCACCCCTTATCAGGAAGGGAGCGATAACGAGGAGGAGATTGTGAAGAACCTCGAAGGGTTGACTCATGGTATCCCTAAGTATGCTTGGATAGGAGACAGGCCTCGGCGGTACCAGAGGCACACAGTGGGAGTCTCAAATCGGATCCGCCGATAACTGGGTCACATAGTGCGAGCTTTTTCATGCTATCATGACCACCATGTCGAGTAGTTTCTAGGTCCAATACTTTTCTAGTCAATTTAACATCTTAAATTGCTTTACATAAATTATCAATCCGGGTATCATAAACTGATGAAGTGTGGTGCACCATATGTGATTAGTTAACATTTTTCTTACTTCGTTGTTTTATAGATTTTATTTTTTTTTGGGGTTTTGTTTTTGTTAATCTCCTAAAGTGTCTAATGCAAATGGAAATCCTATTCTAAGGTCTTAAGAATACTTATAAAGGTCAAGTATGGATGTAGATTTCAAGACAAGGTTTATGTCCCTAATGGTAACTTCCAAAACTTAGCACTTCAAAAGATCTCAAAACATGTTATTGATGGAATTAGTACTTAAACAAAAAATGTAAGTATGCAGCTACTTCAATCAAACAAAAGATGAAATATTGATCATGAAATCACTGTCTCTGCTGCTTGTCTAAATACGGGAATAAAATTTAAGCTATTGCACTCAAACAAATCAAAAACTGCAAACTAATAAAAGTAAAATCAAATAACATCATTCATAGTTCGATTCCTCGCCAAGTAGTCTAAGCTATGGCTTTTAGAGATAATTGTCAATGATATGAGCAAATTGATATCTAATTGCAAGAAAGTAAAACTAAAATCAAATCACATCATTCACAGTTCGATTCCTCGCCAGGTAGTTTAAGGTATGGCTTTCGGAGATAATCATCAATGATATGAGCAAGTTGATATCGAATTGGAGGAAAGTAAAACTAAAATCAAGTCACATCACTCATAGTTCGATTCCTCACCAGGTAGTCTAAGCTATGGCTTTCGGAGATAATCGTCAATGATATGAGCATGTTGATATCTAATTGCAGGAAAGTAAAACTAAAATCAAATCACATCATTCATAGTTCGATTCCTCGCCAGGTAGTCTAAGCTATGGCTTTCGGAGATAATCATCAATGATATGAGAAAATTGATATCTAATTGTAGGAAAGTAAAACTAAAATCATCACATCATTCATAGTTCGATTCCTCACCAGGTAGTATAAGCTATGGCTTTCGAAGATAATCGTCAATGATATGAGCAAGTTGATATCTAATTGCAGGAAAGTAAAACTAAAGTCAAATCAAATCATTCATAGTTCGATTCCTCGCCAGGTAGTCTAAGCTATGGCTTTTAGAGAATCGTCAATGATATGAGCAAGTTGATATCTAATTGCAGGAAAGTAAAACTAAAATCAAATCACTTCATTCATAGTTTGATTCCTCGCCAGGTAGTCTAAGCTATGGCTTTCAGAGATAATCGTCAATGATATGAGCAAGTTGATATCTAATTGCAGGAAAGTAAAACTAAAATCAAATCACTTCATTCATAGTTTGATTCCTCGCCAGGTAGTCTAAGCTATGGCTTTCAGAGATAATCGTCAATGATATGAGCAAGTTGATATCTAAACTAACTAACAAAGCAAATGAATAATACTAAAATCAAATCATAACTGAAATTGAAAAGTTAAAAAAACAAAGTCAGCAGAGAGGTAAATCTCTTGTCACTATTTGATGCAAAAACATGTAAAGAAAAACTAATCTACAATCAACCGGTTGAACACACTTACCTAAATTAAAATTGTATGAATGGAAAATCTAATCTATCAAACTTGAAAGCAATCAAATGACATAATGAAATCAAAGCAAAATTACAAAATCAATTCTACTCTACCTTACATTCTAATATGCTCCATGACATCTACTTCACATCTCCTTCCATGTTGAGAACATCAAAGCTTTATTCAAATTCTTCAAAATTACAAAGTACAACAAAGCTCTCCAAAGCTTTCAAAAGCCATCTCACAAGCTAACAAGGTTCAAACTCTAAGCTCTAAGCTAATAATCTAAGACTAACAAATGAAGGAGAGAGATCTCCTATTTATACAAAAAGATGAGAAGCCATCTCATTAATGAGAGTCCATGAATCTCTCCCTCTACCTCTAGAGTGCTAATCAAAATAGGAATTGATAAGACACATGTCTTCTTAGAGTTTCAATACAATTAGGAGATGTGACACATATCCTCATGATCCCATGATTCTTTCCACTTAAATTCGAATTTGGCCTTAGAGTGCCACATAAAAGTCTTCTAGAAGCCTCCTTTCAACTTACACATGTCAACAATCTCAACCCACTTGTTAGGTATAAGCATATGCACATTATTTTCTAATTTTTAACCACAAAATTCACTTAAAAGGCTTAGAATTAATAAAGATTGGAAAAAACATAAATGTGGCCCAATGATAATGAAAGTGGGATGAATGTGGTGACTTAGTAGTGAAATAGAGGTGATATAATGGACATAATAGTGAAAGTGTAATAGAAATGAATGACATTTTCAAGACCCAACATACCCCCCAACTGAAGTTATTGCATGTCCTCATGCAATATATATTACATTCTCTTTTGATCCTTGAGCTTTGGCTTAACTTTGCATGATATCATTTGATAACTTCACATTTTTGCAAAGTGTTTTACTTGAATTGCAACATGGTTGGTTCTTGTGTTACAACCAATTTTTTTTGTTGTTGCATTTTGATCTTTGAATTTTGCTTAATGATATTTTGATTATTGTTCTTTATTGGATTGCATGATGGTCGGTTCTTGTGGGACAACCATGATTTTGTTTGTATCCAATTTATCCTTTAAGCACTTTTTGAAAAGCCATTGTATGCTCATAATAACAATGTAATATTTAATATATGTTGGAATTATGTGGGCTCCTGAATATGATATGGAAATGGCAAGATATGAATATGAATGTATTCCCCCCCCCCAACTAATGGTATTAGCAATTTTATGAAATGAGGAAGAGAAATGTTTTTCCAACAATTATCATTCTAGCTTTTTATGGAATTCTATGGTCAAAAAGTTAGAAAATGGCGTACCTTAACTTACCCTTTGGAATGGATGAGTTGTATGTGTGGTGGCTGCAAAATTCTGA
>APFE031211699.1:148469-166738 GCA_000404065.3 Pinus taeda | reverse complement strand
AAAAAAATGTTCTGATGTCCAACATAGCAGGAAATTGTTGACTTAGTGGCCATTGATGGATGCCACTAGTCAACACGAGAACTCTCACCATTGATGACATTGAGAGTCAAGATGCCCAAACACATCTTGCTAGGTACAAATGAATTTGCCGATGTTGAGTCACCTAGAAGATCTAACGAACAAGGGACATTAATGTATTCACATTGTTTGTCAGCATGAGAACTTGCCATTAAGGAATGCAAGCCTCAAGGTGTCTTTACAAGGAACTTAGACTCAAAGGACTATGGACTCAATAATTTGCATTGAAGCAAGGCTTATTTGCGAAATGAAAATGACAAGAAATGGAAGATGAAAATGGAAGATGGCAATGGAGAGTAGAAATGGCAATGGGCAATAAGCATGTGAATGAGCCTCTTGCTTTTATTTATGGGTTATGAATGGACAAAAAGAGATGGAAAGTGTATGTGAGTGTAAATGGAAAATATGGAGTGAAATGAGGTGAGTGGTTTATTATGAAGTATGGACGTGATGGAGACAATAGTATCTAAAAGTTTTTCAAGTGTTTGGATTTGATTTTGCATCAACATCCTCTTATGAAACAAATTGGTCTCTTAGAGAGACACCATCCTCTTGTAGTCATTTGTCCTTCCTCATGGAACCTGCAAAAAAACTAATACTTCTTCTGCAATGGAATGTAAGATTATCAAAGGAGAGAGGTGATCAAACTCTCTAGTTATGATATTTACACACAAAACTAAGAATTTGTATTAATGAAACAAGTTCTTAAAGGAAAAATCAAAAGAATTTACACCTACTTTGGAATTGGTGCCCCAAGTTGAATGTTGCTTCTTTTCAGCAATTTATTTCATGATTTTCCATTTCAAACTCTAATGATGGATTTCTCATTGTGTAGATATTGTTGAGATCTTTCCGACGATACTTGAATCATCAAAATCTGATTTTGTATGAGAAAGTTAGGCTGATTTGAACAATGAGGTTTGTTTTAGCTGCGGAATTAAACTTTAGCTGTAGAATGTCGACGGTTTCTGTAGCTAAAAATATTGAATAAAAAGTTAGTCATTCATCTTTCATCATCAATCCAAAATTAATTAATACCTTCAGAAAAATGAACAAATAACTTATTCATTTCATTGATTCAAAATTATTATTTTTTTCTTGACATGTGGCAACTTAGTGTGGCGACTTGTGATAACACACAACTGGACTTCCCTTTGACCGGAGTCTTTTTCATCAATTGGATCAAATGAATAGGACACCATCCATATACTGACATTTTCCCAGCTACCCATGTGGCTTGTTTTGCTTGATGACACCTTTAACCTAGAGTTTAACAAAAACAGTTGCGGAAAGTTGAATCAGCTGCGGAAAGTGGTTGCATTCCGCAGCTAAAAGACAGTCAACCATCAGTTTTGAAATTCAGCATGTAATTCTCCAATTTTTGTATGATCAGTAGCAATATCAATTGGTACCAAGGCATAGTTCTCAAGGCCACTGATTAAAGGAATTCCAAAAACTGGATTCAGCCATATGCTAATTATTGATTTACTCAAATTACTTAAAACAAAAGCATATAATCCACCCTCGATGTAAGCGCAGTTTGATAAATATGAAGTGGAAATAGTTATGAGCTTGATCGGCGCTTTTCATGGGATTACGGGTTGACAAAGGTCATTTTATTGCATAGTTTTTGGCTGAAAGTATGGTTAGACTGCTAAGCACGCCATAATAAAGTTAAACACGTACAAAGAACTTGTCAATGAAGACAAGATTCTTGAGTACCAACACTTGTGCCGATATTTTAGCAAGGAAAACACCAAGCATAGGAATAGATATTTAGATGGGTGCTTGGAGAAGTTTGATTGAAATTGATAGATCAGTTTGGAAGAGGCGTACTCAACCGGTTCATGTAATGGAGGAGTTAATCACTAAACAGAGCCGTCTTCAATTGGAATTGTTGTTAACAAGTGTTAATGAGTTATAGACAAATGGCAATAAAAGGCAGGAGACGTGGTGGAGTGAATGCCAGCACATAATCAAATTAGAATTCCCCTTCCTCAGGCACGCCGAATTAAATCACAGCCTGTTCATTAATTAAAATTCGTTTTTCTTCACGCAGCAGGAAAAAAGAGGCTTCAGAGAACCGGGAAATTCTCTCAAACCACCATGAATTTCTTAAAACGGTTTTAAATTTATCTAATTGACCCTACTAGCGAAAAAACCCATGTTTTATTTTTTCCAAATTCGCCTCCGTTTGGCCAAATCGTGCATCTGAAGTTTGACGTTTTTCTCTGGTTTACTTTTTTTTTTAAGTTAATGTTTTTACTATTCTGCATTTTATGAATTTGTTGCATTCGGCCTTTTGGGTTTCATCTGCTGTGTAATGGATCTTGAGGCTAGCTATTTAGCTATGCATTCTAAATCCATGTTTTAAGATATCCATATAATCAAATCCCTGTAGCCTCGTGCTAAACAATGTGTTTGATTTGCAGTGCAGTTTTAAGCACATTCCCCCTTGTAAGTAACCCAACCAGTTTCTCATTATTGTCCTCTATAAGCAATCTAAATTGGCCTGGTTTACTTAGTGTTGTGCGCCTAGGAGGGTTTCAACTTGTCTTGACCAAAGATAGAGGAGGGTTGTGTGCTTTATAATGAACCTCTGCTCAATTGATATCATCACAATATACTCCTATATTATGATCCCTGATATTGTATGGCTCGCATCTCATTGGAAAGTTACTAATTTCCTTATAAATGTTGGCAGACATCTCCATATAATTATGGTTTTAGTTGGGAAGTTCCAGCAAGACAGAGGAATAGTAGAAATGATTGAGATGAGAAATAGCAGCTGTAACAATGTTGATGATACTTCAACAATGGATGGAATATGGATGAGTGTTGAAGATTTTTACTAACATTGGCCTACTGCTACTGATTACAGAATCAGAAAAACAACTAAAGGAGGCTAAAACAAGAGTATAATGCTTTTGCAGGTTCGTTTTAAGGCCAAAGCTTGAACAGGAATGCAAATTTTCTATTGAAGCCACAACGAAAACTAGGAATGGAGATAGCCATATAAGCTGGGTTTTTTTTCGATCTGAGCTGGGTGACTAGGATAGGATCCATGTTAGGACAATTCTGGAGATACCCATGTGGTCGGTTTCTTCATTGGATGCCTGTAACTTGTTAAACCTTGAAACTAGCTGCGGAATTCACAATTAGCTGCAGAATCGGGCCACATTCCGCAGCTAAGTTGCAAAATCTTATTAAAACAGGATGCAGTATTTTGAGGACAACTACAAACCATAACCAGTCAATTTTGGACATTTGAACCTATCAAAGTAGTTGAGTTTCATTTTTTATTTTTATTTTTATTTTATTTTTTTTATTTATTTTTTATTTTTTTTATTGAATCAATTGAAATGATGAAGTTTATCTTGTCTCCTCTTTTTTTTTTTTAACATAACAATTCTTTTTCTGATCCTCTAGATCACACAATGTGCAGGAGGAGAGCATATTCAAGAATTATTAATTATTTTTTTTTTGCATAACAATCATCTTTCTGATCCTCTAGCTCACAAAAGGTATAGGAGGAGAGCATACTCAAGAATTATTAATTTTTTTTTAGATGTAAGAAATAAGGTCTTCTGATTACACTTCCCCGGCAACAGTGCCAAAATGTCTAGTCAATTTAACGTCTTAAATTGCTCTACATAAATTATCAATCCAGGTATCGTAAACTGATGAAGTGTGGTGCACCATATGTGCTTAGTTAACCTTTTTCTTACTTCGTGGTTTTATAGATTTTATTTTGTTTTGGGGTTTTGTTTTTGTTGATCTCCTAAAGTGTCTAATGTAAATGGAAATCATGTTCTAAGGTTTTAAGAATACTTTTAAAGGTCAAGTATGGATGTAGATTTCAAGACACGGTTTATGTCCCTAATGGTAACTTCCAAAACTTAGCACTTCAAAAGATCTCAAAACACGTTATTGATGGAATTAGTACTTAAACAAAAGTGTAAATATGCAGCTACTTCAATCAAACAAAAGATAAAATACTGATCATGAAATCACTGTCTCTACTGCTTGTCTAAATACGGAAATTAAAAGTTAAGCTATTGCACTCAAACAAATCAAAAACTGCAAACTAATAAAAGTAAAATCAAATCACATCATTCATGGTTCGATTCCTCGCCAGGTAGTCTAAGCTATGGCTTTCGGAGATAATCGTCAATGATATGAGCAAGTTGATATCTAATTGCATGAAAGTAAAACTAAAATCAAATCACACCATTCATAGTTCAATTCCTCGCCAGGTAGTCTAAGCTATGGCTTTCGGAGATAATCGTCAATGATATGAGCAAGTTGATATCTAATTGCAGGAAAGTAAAACTAAAATCAAATCACATCATTCATAGTTCGATTCCTCGCCAGGCAGTCTAAGCTATGGCTGTCGGAGATAATCGTCAATGATATGAGCAAGTTGATATCTAATTGCAGGAAAGTAAAACTAAAAGCAAATCACATCATTCATAGTTCGATTCCTCGCCAGGCAGTCTAAGCTATGGCTTTCAGAGATAATTGTCAATGATATGAGCAAGTTGATATCTAATTGCAGGAAAGTAAAACTAAAATCAAATCACATCATTCATAGTTCGATTCCTCACCAGGTAGTCTAAGTTATGGCTTTCAGAGATAATCGTCAATGATATGAGCAAGTTGATATCTAATTGCAGGAAAGTAAAACTAAAATCAAATCACAACATTCATAGTTCAATTCCTCACCAGGTAGTCTAAGCTATGGCTTTCGAAGATAATCGTCAATGATATGAGCAAGTTGATATCTAATTGCAGGAAAGTAAAACTAAAATTAGATCACATCATTCATAGTTCGATTCCTCGCTAGGTAGTCTAAACTATGGCTTTCGGAGATAATCGTCAATGATATGAGCAAGTTGATATCTAATTGCAGGAAAGTAAAACTAAAATCAAATCACATCATCCATAGTTCGATTCCTCGCCAGGTATTCTAAGCTATGGCTTTCGGAGATAATCGCCAATGATATGAGCAAGTTGATATCTAATTTCAGAAAAGTAAAACTAAAATCAAATCACATCATTCATAGTTTGATTTCTCGCCAGGTAGTCTAAGCTATGGATTTCGAAGATAATCGTCAATGATATGAGCAAGTTGATATCTAATTGTAGGAAAGTAAAACTAAAATCAAATCACATCATTCATAGTTCAAATCCTTGCCAAGTAGTCTAAGCTATGGCTTTCGGAGATAAGCGTCAATGATATGAGCAAGTTGATATATAAACTAACTAAAAAAGCAAATGAATAAGACTAAAATCAAAGCATAACTGAAATTGAAAAGCTAAAAAAACAAAGTCAACAGAGAGGTAAATCTCATGTCACTATTTGATGCAAAAACATATAAAGAAAAACTAATCTACAATCAATCGGTTGAACACACTTACCTGAATTAAAATTGCATGAATGGAAAATCTAATCTGTCAAACTTGAAAGCAATCAAATGACATAATGAAATCAAAGCAAAATTACAAAATGAAATCTACTCTACCTTACATTCTAATATGCTCCATGACATCTACTTCACATCTCCTTCCATGTTGAGAACATCAAAGCTTTATTCAAATTCTTCAAAATTATAAAGTACAACAAAGCTCTCCAAAGCTTTCAAAAGCCATCTCACAAGCTAACAAGCTTCAAATTCTATGCTTTAAGCTAATAATCTAATACTAACAAATGAAGGAGAAAGATCTCCTATTTATACAAAAAGATGCGAAGCCATATCATTAATGAGAGTCCATGAATCTCTCCCTCTACCTCTAGAGTCCTAATCAAAATAGGAACTGATAAGACACATGTCTTCTTAGAGTTTCAATACAATTAGGAGATGTGACACATATCCTCATGATCCCATGATTCTTTCCACTTAAATTCGAATTTGGCCTTAGAGTGCCACATAAGGGTCTTATAGAAGCCTCCTTTCAACGAACACATGTCAACAATCTCAACCCACTTGTTAGTATAAGCATATGCACATTATTTTCTAATTTTTAACCACAAATTCACGTAAAAGGCTTAGAATTAATAAACATTGGAAAAACATAAATGTGGCCCAATGATAATGAAAGTGGGATGAATGTGGTGACATAGTAGTGAAATGGAGGTGATATAATGGACATAATAGTGAAAGTGTAATATTAATGAATGACATTTTCAAGACCCAACAGTACTTACATATTTTTTGAGGCCTGCGTGCCACGGATGTACGAGGCCTATGAGCCGCCGATGTTATTGGAGACATACATATTATTTTTGGGGTTTTGATGTATCAAACATTTTCACATATGTATATATGTTATATTTTCATGTCTATTATGGTACAAATGGTTTGTCTTATATTTGACATGTTTCGTAAATGTCTATCCAACACATAATTAGCTAATGCATCTGTCATTGTATTTATGCATCTAGGAATATGATGATATGTGATATAATCAAAATGTCTTTACAACAGAAGGATACAAAGATACATTCATAATATTTGAGGGTTTCTGATGGAATATTTCCCGTTGAGTTGAAGGACAACAAGCTGCGAATCTAGGTTGACAACCAATTCTCTAATGCCCAGAGTGATGGCTTTTGATAACAGTTCGATGACCGCACTGTATTCAGCAATGTTTTTGGTTGTATGACCTAGGTAGATACCTTGAAGATCAATCAACTCATTGTTAGGGTTGTAGATATCCCATGCCGCGGATGCTAAGTTTTGGGTACTTCGGCAAGCACCATCAGCGAAACCGACGTGAGGAGCTGCAGACATCTGCAATGCACAAAAAGTATAGTAAACAGGAAAGTTGTTTGAAAACTTCCACACAAAACCACACTGTACAAAAATGAATCACACACTAATGTACATAAGTAACCATGCAAGATGACCTAAGCATAGTACTTTTTTAGGTAAAGCCAATTTTGGGGCTTATCGATAGGATTTCCTTCATAATCAATAAGTTCATAGGCTCCTTTCTGCAAAACATGTTTTACAATATAGGGCTCATGCCACATAGGTTCAAACTTGCCTGCCCCAGCTTATCATTAGCTTGGTCGTATAGCAGGACCATATCAATCTCAGAGAAAGCACGAGGAGAGACCGACTAGTCAAAATGGGATTTGACCCATTTCTTTTGTGCTTTGATGACCAAGACAGCAAGACAACAAGTCTCATCCAGTCGTTCCAAATACAAGAGGTATTCCTCTTGAGGTGATGTTTCAGGGAGGAGTTCAACAGCTAACTTAAGTGAAGGAATCTCACATTTGATCGGCAATGTTGCTTCTAGACCATAGACCAACTAGAATGGTGTAAATCTAGTGGCGTCTTTGGTTGAAGTTTAGTAGGCCCACAAAGCTGAAAATAGCATGAGATGCCAATTTGACTTGTGCATCCCAATAGTACGATGAAGCATGGTGACCAAAACTTTGTTCACGGCTTCAACTTGGCTATTGGCCTGAGGGTAATATGGGGTCGAGCCATCGTGGCGCAAGCCAAATGCATATGTCAATTCTGCCATCATGTAATCTCTGAAGTGGGAGCCATGATCTGTGACAATGGCTTGGGGTATGACGAACCTGGAAATAACATGATTAAAAAGGAACTAAGTTTCCATCTTACCGTCTGTCAAATATGTAGGCATCGCTTCGGCCCATTTGGTGAAGTAATCCATAGCAACGATAATGTGTCCATGCCCCCCAGCCGAACGAGGGTTACATGTCATATAATCGATGCCCCATTTGGCAAAGGGACCAAGGGTAATGACGGGGTGTAGGTGAGCGGGTGGGGTGTGCATTTTGCGTTGGTAAATTTGGCATTCGTAACACTTGTAGATAGCAAGAATGCAGTCTTTGAAGATGGACGGCCATAAATAACCAGCGCAAAGGATTTTCTATGTTGTAGCATAACCAGACATATGACCACCACATGCCTCGGAGTGGAAATCATTGAGAACTCTTTTAGCTTCCTCAATCGTGAGGCATCAGTGAAGAACATAATCGGCACCAACACGGTATAAAGTATCGCCAATAATATGGTAGGGTTGGGAATGATTTCGAATCCTTCAACGATCATCCTTGGTCAATGCGGACCAAAATGTGGAGGTTTGGAGATACACGATAATATCACCATACCATGGATCAAGGGTGCTAATCAGGAAAAGGGTCTCATCTAGGAGTTGTTCATTCGCACCAGCAGGGAGAGCTTTGGAGGGAAGGGAATAGATCAATTCTGTGAAAACAAGTGACTTCTTAGATTTGGCCGTAGTGAAGACCAAATCAAATTCTTGCAGGATAAAAATTCATTTAGAATACTTTCCCCCCAACAACTGATGAGTCAGGATGTAGGTCATAGGGTTGCATTCAGAAATCACTATGGTCGTTCGTAAGAGGATATAATGCTAAAAAACGTTGAACAGCTTGGACGGTGGACAAAGCCAACTTCCCGACATGTGCATAACACGTTTCAGTGTCGAGGAGATTCTGACTCAGGTAGTAGATGACGTGTTCAGTGCCTTCATCGTCATATTGAACCAACACCATAGCTATGGTGCTAGGGACTGCAGCTAGGTAAAGGAATTAATCTTGATAATAATCTAGTGGATGCAATAGAGGAGCATTTTTTAGGACAACCTTAAGGTCATCGAAAGATTTTTGCGCTATCTCGTCCCATGCAAAGGGTGTTCCTTGTTTGAGCAACCGGGTAAATCATGTAGCTAGTCCAGCATAGTTGGGTATAAAATGACAAAGAAAGTTGGCCTTTCCATGAAGGCTCTAGAGTTGGTGCAGTGAAGATAGAGGGGCTAAGTTTACAATGGCCTCGACTTTTAGCAGATCCAGGCAAATCTCATCCTTGGAAACGATGAAGCTGAGGAGTCATCCTGATTCTACGCAGAAAACACATTTGTGTGGATTTAACTGGATGTTGTAGTGCCAGCAGCATAGAAAAATCTGCCGAAGGTGGTTTGGGTGATCTTGTCACTTACGAGAATGGGCAGGGAGGTCATCCAAGTAAGGTTGGAAAATGTTGCCAATATCATGAAACGCATAGGACATTGCCCGCTAAAATGTAGCCCTAGCATTTTATAGGCCGAAAGGGAGCTTCTTGTATGCGAACGTACCCCATGGGCAGATAAAGGTTGTCTTCTCTGGATCAGCCGGTGCGATATTGATCTGGTTGTAACCAGAAAAACCGTCCATAAAGGAAAAAATCTCGCTCCCGACACATTCATCAATGATTTTAACAATGAAGGGAGTATTATCATTGTCTTTAGGACAGGAACGATTAAGATCTCGATAATCCACGCAAACATGAATCGTGCCTTGTTTTTTATTCACCAGGACAATATTGGACACCCAGTCTATAAGGGGAATGGGATAAATGAACCTAGCTTTTAGAAGCTTTTTGTCTTTGCCCTTAATAGCAGCGGCCCTTCTAGGGTGCACCGGACGAAGTCACTGGCGAACAGGCCTTGCATCTGGATACGTTGATATTTCATGCACCAAAATGTTGGGATCAATGCCAAGCATTTCTTCCTAAGACCATGCAAACACACAGAATCCTTGAAAAAGATGAGTATATGTCTTGATCTCATCTGGAGAACAAGATACCCCGAAATGAACTTGTTCAACGATAACGAGTTGATAGAAATGTCAATCGAAATTGTTTGGGTAATATTACCCAAATTTCCTTCCGACCACACTTCATGAGTAATAGTCGGTGGTGGAAATGGGGAAGAGGACTCTTCAAAAGAGGTAGACATGACCGTCGGGCGAGGCAGGAACGAGGAGCGATGATGGGTATCGATCCATGGTGGTTCCTCGAGAAACATGATTTCCATGATACCTTCATTATTGAAGAAGGTCTCGACTAAGGGGTCAAATGATTCCAAAGTTCCAAACTAGGGGATTGAGAATACATATTGAGAGAGGTCTTCGAGATATGAGAATCAAAGGATGCAGAGTTCGTAGTCGAAACAATTTCCACGTAATTGACTTCAGTGAGACAAAGCGGCATGACGTCACCCCAAACATCAACTAGATCTGGCACAGGTATGTACCAGGGATTAGCTTTGACCGAGATCGTGTTGATGGAGGCAACATGAGGAGGTGGGAGTGGAAAAATCCCCATTAAGGCATAATCTTTGAAGAGACTTGCCCCCACACTCTCAAAGGGAGCATCAGATTGTTTGACATACAAAATGTTGCCATCAGATGAGGAAGAGGCAAAGAAAGACAGCTAATTAATGGTGACAATCCTCCCTTGATGGGGAAAATGATCACATGAAACAAAGAGGAGGCCATGACATGCATGGCATGAGTCCAAATTTGGCTGAGTAGAAGATTATAATTGAGATTGGTGTCAACAATCTCTACTTCAACTTGTAATGTCTTGCCTTCCAGGGTGATGGCAAGGTTGGGTAAAACAACGAAGGGTCATGAATCATACCCATCAAAAGCTTCCAATGTGTTTAGAGACTAGTTTAGTATATGGGAACCAATAGCCTACCATCATGCAGTTGACATGATGCAAGTAGAAGCACCTTCATCTATGATAGTGCGGTGGATGGTCTTTTCATTAATGATTACCTAAATAAGTAAGGAAATCTAATGAGGGAGTCTCAAAACATGGTTCTCTAGATCAAAACAGATCAAATTAGAATCGATGGGATCGATGCCCCTGACAGCTGATAGCAAAGATTTTCGCTATGATGGGTAGCTTTGGAGTACCTCGAAAGCCAACATAGTTGAAAGCGCATGAGCCAAATCTTCAACAATATTGCAATGTTGAGTGGCTCGGGCATTGGGATTGTACGAGGATTTCCTTAGCACACCTCAAGAGGGTGGCCATGGAGTGGAATCAGGGTTAGGGCACTCAATTTGCAGAGGGCCAGAACTCAGGGTAGAAGAAAAATATGGAACTTATTTTTCTTTCCCTCTTGTGGGAGCTGGAGTTTGACAATCCTTTGATCAAGTAGTCATATTAATGGGCGTGCTCAACATGAACACTTGAGATCTAGAGGAAGCAGATCGGGGTTGGTCTACCATTTGAGTCTGCTAAGACGAAAAGGTCTCTTTGAGGACAGCAAGGGTCCCCTTGAGCAATTGACTAATTTCAGATCGTTGTGGACAATCCTTACAATAGTGATCCTCCTCGAAAAAGAGGCAAGGATACTTAGGTTTCCATTGTGATGATTCACCAACAAACAATTTGGGAGGACCCTGTTTCACGGCATTGGCTTTAGCCTTGCCTTTTCCTTTCTTTTTTCCTTTCAAGGATTTTTCTGCTACAGTAGATTGGACATCATGGACCTATGAGGTTTTACCAGGGCTTGGAGGGTTTTGAGATGAACTGTTGGGAGCATTATTCGAGACCGACTTCTATTTGGAAGAAGTTTTGGCAGGAGACAGGGATACTGAACCAATAACTCCATCAATGGGAGGGACAACAGGTGACTTTGATGGCACGGGATCGGAGGATGGCCACGAAGCATTGGGTAATAATTCGTATAAAGTGCCAGACTGAGAGTAGACCAGGTCCAAGTACTGGGCACGAGCGATGACTTGCTCTTCAGTGACGCATCCACCCATGGCTATATCTTGAGTAATTGGCGCTACGAATGATTTGGTTAACCATTTGATGATAAACTGATTAGTTATTTTGAACTTGATCAGTCGATGTCTACGTCTCCATTCATGGATATGATCAGAGATGTGCATCGCACTGTCTTGATTAAGCGATGTAAGCAGATAGGTGCTCGTTTCATAATGAACTGGCAATTGAAAATGCGTGAGGAAGGCCATGGCTAACGAATTGAAGTAATGAAATGTACTTCAAGGTAGCTTGATTTACCATTTTGCTACGGCACCTGTAAGGGTTCGTTGGAAAAGATGAAGACGAATGGGATCGTCCATGTATGAGTTCAACGAGCACCAGAGGTGATATGTCATCATGTGGGCTTGAAGATCTTCCTTAGCTTTCCCATCAAACTTGGGGCAATCACTTGGTATCTTGGATGACACCGGAGGCCAATACGGCGAATGAAGAATCGGATCATTCATGAGACGTGATACATCTAACAACTCAAGTGTAGCCAAGAAAGATAATTGAGTGTTAAAAGGCATGGGAGGTCGATAAGAGGGCCCATAAGGAGGAGCCCGTCCCTGCTAGTAAGGATTTTGACCCCACAGTGGGGGATTTTAGCCATATGGCATCTAAGGCTGCCCCCATTGTGGGTTAGCTTGACCAAAGGGAGGATTCAGACCAGGAATACCCTGAGACTGTCCATGCACAGGTTTTTGATAGGCAACGTATGGGTTACAAGGCTGTTGAGCTTGTTGACCTTGGACATGTGGGTATGGGACCTGTTGTCCTGGAACATAGGGCTGTCGGGCCCGTTGTCCCTGAACAAGAGGGTTCTAGACCTGCAGTCCTTGGGCATAAGGTTGATATGCTTGTTTCCCTTGGACGTAGGGGTTTTGCACCTAGTGCCCTTGGCTGGCAGGATTCTGAACCTATTGGCCTTGGACCAGAGGATTATGCACCTACTGCTACAGGACTTGACCTTGAACCTGTCCCTGCAATGGTTGCCCTTGTTGATACGTATACAAGAATTGTTGTTATCCAAGTTGATTTTGATGGCCTTGCGGCTGCAAAATTTGTCCCTAGGGTTGCAGAGGTTGGCCCTGCGAGGGTATGGGTTGAGAGGTATGCAAAGAATATTGCATCTGCTACTGTGCAGTTTGCTACAACTGTTGGAGGGACTAACCTTGCAGTTGTTGCAGGTGACCTTGCTACAAGATAATCTGCCCTTATTGTTGCGCAGAAAGCCCTTGCTACAACAAAGGTTGCCCTAGTTGTTGCAAAATCTGTCCTTGCTATTGCAAGGGTACTTAAATAGTGCCGAGGAAATTATCGAACAGAATCTAGCCATAGCTAGGCTAGATGTACTGCCCAGACGGGATGGTGTAAGTTTGATTAACCAATCCTTGAGAACTGTATGGAATGTAAGGATTTTGGTATTGGACTTGAGCCCCATAAGGCTGCTGATACTGAACATTGTTCAATCCAGATGGACCACCAGGATTCTGAACCTTTTGGTACTAAACATTGCTTGATCCAGTAGGGTTAGTAGGGTTATAAATAATACTAAAAGAGGGTTGGTTTATGCCAAGCATGTGAGCTTGTGAGCCGCTCACATTAGTGACACCTGACACCATAGAGACATTCAGATTCTGTCCCCCAGGCGGTGGCACAATCTAGATACTGACTAATGGGACAAAAGAACTGACAGAGACAATCTTTGAACCCATCGGTTGCGACTGACGCGTAATTGGGATTGATGGTACAAAAGTGTTTGGGATGGTGGGTTGCACCGGGACTGAAGTAACAACTGGCTGGGAGGTCGTGTTCATGACAAAGATCTAACGTAGGTCTGACACCTAATGCCCAAACAGAGTTATGGTAGAGCAATGAGGCACTTGGCATGCCCGAAACTAAGTGCCCTAAAGACACATAGGTGGGTGGCAAGCTGGCGAGAATACTTTCTGAATAAGGGAAACCCTCGCGAGGGAACTGCAACTGCAATTCTTCTCCCTCAATAGTGTGTGGAGTTCAGACTGCGAACTCATCCAGAGAAGTGACTGGAGCATCGCCCTCAGGTTCCATGTTTGGAAACAAACGACGATGGACAGCCGAATGTGTATTAGGGGATAGTTCCAAAGAAACACCCAGCTGATCGTACGTACTGTAAGGGCGTTGTGGTGATATCTCAACAACATCAAACAGAGGGTTCGGAGGATAGATAACCAGTCCAAGCTGACCGTCAATGGTCGGCGAGTTATCTAGATTTCGAATGGGATTATCTGGAGATTCTAGGTCAAGACCAACGGATGACCCTGAATTGAAAGTAGGTGGAGGACGAGATGATAATGGTTGAACACTCAAAACAATTGCGAGTTCAACATTTTGGTCCTCAAATGGCTCTGATAACTCAGGAAGTGGCTCCTCAGACAATCTTTCAAGCGGAGGAAAGGAAGAGGAAATGGGTGAACCAGATGGTTCAACCACGATGACCTTGTCTTAGCTGACAGAACAAATAACTTCAAGGTTTTTAAAATGTCTTTTTAAGGGAACTCACGATTTGGTCAAAAAATCTAATAGGATGTTTTGGATCATGGGCAATCAATTATTTAAGATGCATAAAAGACTGATGTTCTTTCATTTTTAAAGAGTCAAGAAAGAAACAAAGATGACTCTATCACTTTTGATTGGAAACAAGCTCAAAGCGACAAGTTCTTGGATGATCTTTTAAGTTTAATGAGTCAAAAAGATCGAATGACTACTTTGGATGATCTAGGTAAACAGGATTACCAAGAAACCATGAACTGAAAAATACCTCCTAGTGAGCCAAGAAGTACAAGCAGGCAATCTCCCCAAATGTTGTGTTCGGTGTATCACGTTTGCAAGGTGGTCGACTCAGCTTCCTAAGGATAAAAGGATTGTAGCCTAGTGGGGTCTCCCATTATATACGCAATGGTACGGGGAGCACAAGTCCATGCTAGCACTGTCTAATGCTAAAGCTAACGACAGTTGCTAGGTATACAGACGTCGGAACATGTCTCTAGCCTAGACCTTCTAGATGTGATCATTAATGTCAAATGCACCTTAGGTAAATGAATTCATTTTAGAGTTGATCTTGAGTTAAGTTTTAGTTTTCAAGTCTTAGCGATGTTACTTGAAAAACCTAAAATGCAACTAAATGGGACAAGACCCTTTCAATTCGATGAAATGCCTACACTAGAGAGGGTAGAAATTACTTAATAAAATGTAAATAATCAACCAACTAAAAACGAAATGATTTTCCACTACTTCACTTTTTGAAAAAATAAACTAATGAAAAATGCATTCCAATTCCTAATTTCCTGACAAACACTTACCTATTAGTCCTTTCGAAATGAACAAATTTCTCTTCTTTTTCAAATGTTGATGCAATTCTAGTTTCTAAGAGATGCAAATCATAATGAAGCAACGGGATAGAATTTCATATTTTCTCATAAAACAATGAAACAAACTTTTGCATACAATCTTTCGATGAGAAAAATTTCGAGACTATGAGCTCTTCAAGCAAATGAAAACATGAAAAGAGAATTTCATCCAGATCGACTAAGTACTGACTTTGCCAAACACAAGACTAACAATGTAATCTATGCTGGAAAAAGACATTCAAACTAGTAAACAAAACTTTTTCAAACTTGTGCAAAAAGAGGTTAAAGTCGTACAAGGGACTGAGAACAAATGCAAAGAGCAAACACACCCACAACCAGACTTGATGAGTCCACAAGCTGCTGAATGGATGACTAGCTAGATGTCCTAGTGTCACTGACCACTCAATGACTTGATCAATCAAACAGCAATATGACAAGCCTACAAGCAAGCAAAACTAAACGAGAAGTAGCTTTCTAATCAGGGAGAAAAACAGTCAAAAGGCTCACAGGGTCAAAAACACAAGAGCAGAACACACTAGCCAAGATTGGGGTCTAGCACAGGAATCGGTGTGACTGCCTAACTGACAACAAGCGCCAGAGGTGGGTCGGCACGACTGTTCCTCTACAATTTTCGCTAATCGAAGCGACTGTCAGCCGATTAAACATGCTATCCGAGGAAACTAAGAAAAAGAAAATTCAAAACAGGGACCAGATCTACTACTATGGTTTTTAGACTTAAGCCAGTAAGCAAGAGAAAAGCAACAAAACAAAAGGGAAAATGTGAAACTAGAAAAGTTCTCACGAAATCATGAAATCCAAAACAAACAAAAAGAAGGGATCTCCCGAGCAGAGTCGCCAATTTGTGGTGAAGTAAAATTATAAGTACGGACACGAATGAATTCCTCTAGCCCGATAATGGGTCTAGCCACAACAATTACATTCTATGGAAGATTTCCTTAGGTTAGGATCAATCAAGAGGGCCTACCTCTGTTGCTTATCCAACTTGATGATGTCCTCGCTTGCTTGCTCCAAAAATCTTTCACTTCCTTCTTCAAGCTCCTAAAACAAGTAAGAAACAACAACGCACAAACATAATAATAGGCAAATTGCAATCCAACCTACTAAATGAGTCAAGAAGCATCAAGACATGAATATGCAGTATTACAAAACATGTAGGAAATCAATCGATAGTTGCATATATTAATATCAAAGAGAGATTACAACCATTCGTCTTGACGTCGCAATCTTCCTTTGACAAGGCCAGGTTCCCACACATTTCTGCTAGCACTCCATGATGGCTTCAAACAGCAATAGTTTAAAGACTCTTCCCTTTAGGCTTCACTCCAAACCAAACACACTTCTCCCTCACACAACTAGATGGATACAACTAGTAATAGCTTGCTTGTCAAACCAAAATAGTATACTCACACTCAGCCAACACTCTAACTATGTCATTGCAACTAGTTTGTGCTTGGGAAGAAGGGAGGTTTATATAGGAAAGATGGATGGCAGGTGGATCCTATTCTCATGGGAGAAGGACTTATCTCTTGAGGTAATTCCATAATTATAGGGGAAAGGAGCCCAAACTATCATCCTCGACCCCATCTGGCCAAACCATTTACCAGATTTCCATTACGGAGCTTCTAGAGATGGAAGCTTCAACTCTAATTTTAAAAAAATTCCATAACAGGACCGGCGTGACTGGAACACAGCTCAGTCACACAAATCGGCATGGGGAGTAGTGCTAATCTCTGCACATAATCGTGGGGTAGACAAAGGTCATTAGTGTTGGTCTTGTAAATTGAGCAAAACAGAAGTTTCAGGGGAAATGGTGCGAAAGGGAAATGATATGCTCATGAAGAGGGATCATAGTTTTAAAAACTGGTCTTGCTAACCGATTACCGGTCTAACCAACTGGTTAGCAAGCTCACCAGGCGAAACCGGCCAAAAAACCTGGTTCAATCGCCCATTTTGCCAATTTTTGCCCTAAACCGATGCTAATTGGCCGGTTTAGGACGGAACTAGCTAGTTTTGTATCAAACCGGTCAGTTCCGTCCTAAACCGTCCAGTTAGAGGCATGCCCACCATAAACTCCAAAAAGCGTGATGCAGACTGTGTTTTAGGGGTTTTGGGGGGGAACTAAAGGTTTTTTCCCTCCAAAAAAAACCCTCTCCAAGCCTTTAAGAGGCCTCTCTCACTCTCATTTGTCTCACACAATTGATTTGGAGTGTTTTTGAGTGTTTGTGAGTTTGTTTGTGAGCTAGGAGAGAGTTTTTGCTAAAGTAGTCATCTTGGAGTTGGAGTTGGAGCTATTTTGGAGATAGTGTGTAGTTGTCAGTGGAGTTGCCATCTTCAAGAGGAGGCTAAGGAAGCTAGTTTGCATTTTCAAGTAAGGATTTGCACTTGAAAATTCCTCATTTGACTGTTGTCCATGAATTTTTCTTTTTTGTGTTATAAACTTCTCACTTCTATGATCTATCATCTATGCTATGAACTCTCTAGCTCTACACTATCAAATTTTGTAGCTTGCATGTGAATTTGTTTTCCTACATTTATCTTTGGTTTTCCATGTTGCTTAGCTGCAATTTTTTTTTTAAATCGCAGATTTCTTTGCAAATTGTTATTATTTCAAGCAAACATGGCTCCAAAAGGAAAGGACAGTGCATGGGCTCATTGTGATGTAATTGATGGAAAAATGATATGCAAATTATGCCATAAATCTATTGGAGGTGGGGGTATTCTTAGGTTGAAACAACACTTGGCTAGGATAAGAGGCCAAGTAAAGCCATGTGATGCACCAAATGCACTGTTAAGTCCTATTAAGGAAGAATACATTTCCAAGCTTGAAAAATTTTATGAGGATAAGGCTAGGGAGAAGGCCATCCAAGATGACATTGCAAGGAAGAGGGAATTATTAGAAGCCATGAGAGAGAGTGGGTGTGATGATTATGAGATTCAAGACTCCTCTTCTATCCCTTCCACCAATGACCCCTTTCACTATGTTCATCCTTCTTTTGGCAAACCATCAAAAGGAACAAAGAGAACTAACATCCAAAGTTATTTCTCATCTTCTGCCAACATTGCCTCTTCTAATCCCACTTCCTCCCAGCCAAGTTCTCAACCCACTTTGGATCAACATTGGAAAAGACAATGCAAAGAAACTTCTCATCAATACATTGCTAGATGG
>APFE031211699.1:131112-148449 GCA_000404065.3 Pinus taeda | reverse complement strand
ATATCCCATTTAATGTTGCTCGCTCACCTTATTACCAAGCTATGTGGGACTCTATTATAGCTGCAGGAAAGGGCTTCAAAGGCCCTAGTATGCATGACTTGAGGGGAGCTCTTTTGCAAAAAGAGATATCTTCCATTGATGAGTATTTGGTTGAGTTTAAAGATTCATGGCTCAAAACAGGTTGTTCCATCATGTCAAATGGATGGACAGATGGAAAGAACTGCACTATCATTAATTTCCTTGTTTCTTGCCCTCAAGGAACCATGTTTTTGAAATCAGTTGATGCATCTAATAAAGTGACGGATGCAGCCCTTCTATTTGAGCTTTTGGATAAAATTATTCAGGAAGTTGGGGAGCAACATGTTGTGCAGGTCATCACTGATAATACCTCAAACTATGTTCTTGTTGGAAAGATGCTTGAGACCAAATATAAGACCATATTTTGGACTCCATTTGCTGCACATTGCATAGACCTCATGCTTGAGGATATAGCCAAAGTGGAGTGGGTAAAAACATTGTAGAGCATGCCAAGTGCATTACAAAATACATTTACAACCACTCATAGGTATTGAGCCTAATGAGGAAACACACTAGGGGCAAAGAGCTTGTTAGGCCTGCAATTACGAGATTTGCATCTCACTTCCTCACGTTGCAATGTCTCAATGGTCAACATAAAAACTTGTAGAAAATGTTTTCCTCTGAAGAATGGTCTGAATCTGGGTGGGCTCGTAGACCAGATGGAAAAGACACCAAAAAGAAAGTGTTAGACACTTATTTTTGGAAAAAGGTCTCTAAAGCTTGCGAAAATTACTGAGCCCCTTGTTAAGGTGCTAAGGATGGTGGATGGGGAAAGATTGGCCATGGGCTACATGTATGAGGCTATGAATCAGGCAAAGGAGCAGATACGGACAGCTTACAAGGATAGCTTAGCTAAATATGGTCGTATATGGGAGATCATTGATAACATATGGAACAATCAACTCCATCGTCCTATACATGCAGCTGGGTATTTTTTGAACCCAAAGTATCATTATAAAAATCGGCCAGGAGATCTGCATGATGGGAAGGTCAGAGTTGGATTGATTGATTGCTTGGAGCGAATGGTCCCTAGCCATGCAGACCAGTTGGAAATACATAGACAGCTTACTGTTTTCAATATGGCAGGGGGTACTTTTGGCAAAAACTTGGCAAAGATGGCAAGAGATGTGGACCAACCAGGTAAGCAATTCCAATTTCCAATTTGTTTTTCTTTTCAAGTTAAAATTGTTTACATTCTTTACAATTCAAATTATAAACTAAGTTACTAATTAATTTCTTTTTATTGGCAGCAAATTGTTGGGAGTCATTTGGTGGCCAGTGTCCTCAATTGCAAAGGTTTGCAATTAGAGTCCTCAGTCAAACTTGTAGTGCTTTAGGTTGTGAGCGCAATTGGTCTGTTTTTGAGCGCATACACACGAAGAAGAGAAACCATTTGGAACAAAAATGGTTAAATGATCTTGTTTTCGTGTAATACAACCTTCGACTGAGGAGGAACCAAATGATGAGCAAAACACCTGATCTAGATCCCATTGTGTTGGACGATATTGATCCAACATCAGAATGGGTGGAGGAGATTGAAGATCCTCTGTTTGAGGCTAATTTTGATATTGACATGGCTTTAGCGGGGGATGAAGCAGATTATGTGGCGACATCAGAAGCAAGATTAGTAGCGGCATCAAGGAAAGGCAAAGAACTAATGGAAGGCACTAGTCATGTAGGTCGACAAACTCGTGCTTCCATTAGGCCCACTTCTATTGTCATTGGTGGCATTGATACTGAGGTTGCAGATCAGGCTGAGGCATCCTCAGACTTTGAACCAGATGATGTCTATGTAGCTCCTGATGATGATCCTATGTCTAGTAGTGGTGATGAACTTGATGATTGATCATCTGTACACTGTAGACTTGAAGTAGGCCAATGGCCTCATAGCTTGCAGCATTGTTTTTGGACTATATAGGCCATTTAGAGCCTCATTTCTTATGTGTTTTTCTATTTTGTCGATGATATGTATTGAACTCAATGCCATTTTGATATATTTACCTTTACATGGTATATAAATGAGCAAACTTTGCATATTTTGTCTCTATTGGCTTGGAATCATGGTTTTACATCTTAAAAATAGTTTTGTTTCATTAAAAATTATTTATTTAATGTAATTTTTTAAAACTGGTTCGTTTAGACCAAACCAGTCCCGATTAGACCGGTTCCGGTCGGTAAACCGGTTCATTAGGTGGACCGGTCCAGTCACCAATTCCGGTTTTAAAAACATTGAGAGGGATATAATGGGAGTTTCTCCATGAAGACAAAGCATGCAGATTCACTATAGATGTCCTCCAGGATCAAGGAACGGGGAGTACAGGGACAATGACAAAATGTTGTGTAACAAAGAGGCAATGACCCTAGTATGTAAGAACTAAGGAATAGGTTGAACCCTCCTTGGGAACACTTCGACAAGATGGTTGGAAACATGACCGAAAATTTGAAAGAGGGCCATGGAAGAATTGGTTGGAATGTGCCTCTCCTAATTTATTTGACATGAAGATATGATGGTCTTCTAGATACTTATGTGAATTAGTGGACTCTAGATAAGTTGTTGGTACAAATGTTGGTAGTGGCCTTAGCAACAACCTACCATCATCTTCTCATTAACCCATAGCAACGAGGCTCACTACCCAAGGAGTAAGCAATGGAGCCTAATGCACCTATAAGGTATTGCGTTGGTAGAAATGACTTAATAATTTAAGGAAAATATGGTGATCTTTTTCTTTATTCAAAATAGTTTTACATAATGACTAAAGTGTAGAAGGAGAACATTGTTTGGGTATGGAAGTGCATTCTCATGTATTAGATGCAATGGTTGGATTAGCTACCCAACCAGTTCAAGACTTGGGGATTCTAGTGTATGAAAGCATTGTGAAGTTGGATTGAAGTACTAATGCAGTAGTAGGTTTGGGTGGTGCAACACTTAGGTTATTATGACAACCTTCATGGTGGAGCTTGAGTTGCGGTTGCATCAAAATGTAATGGTGGCAATAAAGACATCCAATAAGCATTATTGGTAGAATTTGGGCATAGACATTGTATTCAAACGAAGAATTAGATAGTAGACAATGACATCGCAATTATGATAGTAGCATAAAGAAACAATTCAAGAATTCAATTGTGGATGAGTGCATGAATCCAAGTAGCAAAGTTGGGGGACAATAGGTTCTTGAGGATGTTTCTGGGGATGAAAACGACTTTTAATGGGGCAGGATGTCAGACCCTAGCCTTGAATGGCTTCAAACACCTCCGCGACAAAATCACCTTGGTGATCATTAATCAACACAAATGGACACAATAGAAGATTAATATCTAAAAGATTTGATTTTGGGTGCCCTTGCATGATGGCAAGGCACACTATAACCATGCATGACACCCTTGCTTAGACTAGGAAGAATATAGACCTTGGCAATGCACATTAGTTGGATACACAGAGGGAAACTTGGAAGGGAGCTTGGTAGTGCACATTAGTTGGACACACAAAGGGAAACTTGGCAAGGGAAGGCAATGAAGGCTATCATGGATGACCTTGGTCGTAGACACGTACTAAGCACGACGAAGAAAGTGGTTAAGAAGAACCGACTAAGTCATAAATTAGTTGGGCACAATTAGATGGGTGCAAATGGTTTGGTGCAAGTTAATTATGTATACTAAAGTGGGCATACTTGGATGAACACAAATGGGCTAGGTGCACTTGGATGCACCTTGTCAAGCATGCTTGGGCACACCTTGGCAGGCACACATTTTTGGGGGCATTTAGATGTGCGCACACTTTATAAGAGTAAATATGTGTGGAACTTACGATGCAACACTATTGGATGTGAACATCAATAGTCAAGTCACATGGGCACAATTGAGTTGGGAAAGTGGGTACTTGAGTCCTCCTTGGAGTTGAAGAGGCTTGCAAATGTAAGGAAAGTCTCATATAAAAAGGAGGATTCTCAAATGTGCCAAGGCATCATGCAAGCATTAATCATTCACACGAGAGTGCAAAAAATGTTATGTGGTTGTGCTAAGTTCAAGGTTGGTACAACAAGATGAGCTTGGCATTGACTAAGTGAAGAGAAGAAGAATACAAGGCTTGTCAGATGCAAGCATGTAGTTGTTTCAGGGATTGGATTGGTAATTCTTGTAGGTGGTTGTGTCTTGTGTAATTGTAGTCTGTGAAAGAGTTACAAGTAGTTGACATGTCTCCTCTATTGTACATTATAACATTCTTTATTTAAAAATAGTTAAATAGTTAAAGCACCCACCTTGGATGCCACCCATACATTGTGTATTATGTTTGTATTATTTGGATGAATTTAGTTGTGTTGTTTCATGCAATGCATTGTATTGGCTATGTATTGAAATATTAGCTAAGTGTATTGTAATGTTAGGATGTTTTAAAGTCCCTAGTTGGATGTGTGCTTTATGTTGAATGAACTTGGTTAAGTGGGACTTAGTTGCATCTGACAAACTGCTATGGAAGGGAAAGTGATGGATAGACTTTAAGTTAAGAGGAACAGTATAGTAGGTGTATTCTAGCCAAGCCCCTATGGTTGTCACAAAGTAGTGTCATGTGACATGTGACTCAAAGTGCTGAAAGGGACTTGAGAAACTAAAATTTGCAAAGAAAAATTCAGTTAAAATTTAGATTCATGACATCAACCCTGTTAATGCTCTAAGAAGATGAAATGTCAAGTGCAAGGTTGAATTCTTTAATATAATGTATTTTTCCAGACCACAGTCAGCTTCCAACTGCTTGCCACCAAAGATCAATCGTTGTTGTTCAAAAGGGATCCCCTCCTGATCCTTATCGTGGACCTTGTCCATCACATTGTCAATCGCGTCTGAGATCTCCAATCCCATAATAATAGTCTTCCCTGACAGGGTTTTCACAAATAACAACGGTCTCTTCTTGTAAGCATTTTATTAAATAGTTGTTTGGCATGCTCTGGATTTCAGTTCATTTTATTAAATAGTTGATTGGCATGCTCTGGACTTCAGTGTTTTGCCATCTTGAGCTCGTTGTAATTCAGATTTGGATTCTTAGACCCCTTGAGAGTTGGATCACTGCTCCGGTGTTTTGTTGGATTATTGTTTTGGTGTAGCTACCATATCTGCATGTGCGACTCTTCCTACTGTAGCTTTTGCAACAATTCCGTTAGAATTTTGTCAAAATAATTGATAGGCGTCCTCCTTATGTTAGCAATTTGTCAATGGAAGAGGTTTGGCCATGAGGGCTTCTTTTTCTCTCTTTGTTGATGTTGGGGGAGGAGAGGATCCCTACTTTGGCAGGGAGCACCCGAAACCTAGTGGAACGCCTAACAACAATGGAGAGCTAAGAAGGGGTGGTGCTCTGCATCCTTATTTTGTACCCCATTGTATATTTACATTGCCATGAGTTGATTTAGCAAAGCAATATACTAATAGAAGAGGCCACTGCCACTGTGAAACAGCAGTTGGACATTTAAAGATTTTTATACCTTGTGATTCTACTTAATCAACAAATATGTTAGTAGAAGAATCCACTGCCATTCTGAAACAATCTACTTCAGACATTTAAAGACTTTGTAAGCAATGACTAAACTGAAGCTTTTTATAATCATAGTTGCAAACTTTTTATTGACATACACATCCACATCACACAGCCGACAAAAGAAGGGGAGGAAGCCAAGCAAAAAAACAGAAAGAGAGTGCATAGTGCCACTATTGGTGTATACAACTGTGTTTGCTGGAAAGAACTTGAGGGGCTGCAGCTAACTCTAAATCCTCAAGTTTCCCATCTCAAAAATAACAATGGATAAAAAAACACAGTTGCAGTACATTCAATTCTGGCGTTTAGAAGGCAGGACTTCAGTCATCTTGGCTACGGCTTTCTCAAATTGGCTCCATTTCTGCTCAAGAGTCCCACTGTAACCGATTGACATCCGAATCAAACCTGGCGAGATCCCTGCCAATTCCCTTTCTTCTTGATTCATTTCACTGCTAGTGCTGCTACTGGAGCATGACATCAAAGTATCATAGTACCCCAAGCTCACCGCCATCAGTCCAAACTGTGTATAATTCTGCAGGTGGTACATAAGCTTATTAGCCCTCTCTTCCGTGTCCATGTCCACACACAGTATCCCTCCATACCCATACCCACTGTTTACCAGGGACTTCAAAAGGGCATACTGAGGGTGATCTTCTAGGCCAGGATAGATAACCTTGAGGCCCAAATTCTTCATTCTGCTTGCATATGTATATGCTCTGTGACAGTGCTCCTTCATCCTTAATCCCAAGTGAGGAAGCCTCTCAGAGATATCAAATGCTACTTTGGGATTCATTGTCGGCCCCAAGAGCATCAAGGCTCCCTGATGGAGATCCATCATGGAATTTATTAGATCTACAGACCCACATACTGCTCCTGCTATAACATCAGCACTACCACTGATATATTTTGAAATGCTGTGTATAACAACATCAGCACCTAACCTTGCAGGAGATATGATGATGGGGGCAAAGGTGTTATCAACGACCACCTTGACATTTTTCTCATGGGCAATGGCAGACAAAGATGGTATGTCCGCAACTGCCAGAGTTGGGTTTGACATGGACTCAAAATATAAAACCTTTGTAGATGGTTTTATGGCATTTTTTACATCATCTAGCCTTTGTATATCAACAAAAGTTGTTGTAACCCCACAGGCCCTTGGAAATAAATGTGCTAACAGTGCATGGGTACCTCCATACAGACACCTTGAGGCCACAACATGGTCTCCATGGCTGCATAATTGTAATAACACAGAGGATATTGCAGACATACCACTAGAAGTACAATAGGCAGCTTCAGTACCCTCCAGAGCGGCCATCTGCCTTCCCAAATTCAACACAGTTGGATTAAAATGCCTGCTGTAAATGTAGAAATCACCTTCTGGGCCAAGCTCTCCACTGAACATCCTTCTCATGGTCTCAGGCTGCATGACTGTAAAGGTGGCCGATGCCTCTATGGACATGTTCACGCCTCCATGCTCCCCAAACTCATGGCGGGCATTAGCCAGGCCTTGGCCTGGATCAATCCATTTCTTCACAACTTTTGCATTGTATTTGGTAGGAAAATCCTCATCTTCTTCCTGGCAGGTCACTTTGCATGGCAGCACTGATCCCTCCATTGCTATAAATGGATGAACTTCTTAAAGAAACGAAAAATAGCACAACACTGTGAATCTCTGTAACTTCAGAAAACATGATACATTGCGTTTCAGTACTAGATTAATCATTCAAATGAAGTAAACAACGACCCCGATGATCTTTAACAAAATAAAACTCCCCCAAACTACGAATTATTCCAATCATCCTAATAATTTGTTAGCCTCGAGAGCCTAAGTACTGTCTCTGAGTAGCAAATTCAATCAAAGTAATAAGCAACCATAGAACAAAGTACAGCAGCAGCTGCTTCAGGGAACTGATACAAAGTCTTAAAGAATTTTCAACTCACCGAAATGCAATAGAAGTGCTTTCAGTGCAAATCCTCAGCCCCAAAACCTGTAATGAGTCCTGCAGGAACCCAAAACAATGTGCAGTGTGAATTGAATGCCCCAAGTGAAGAAAAAATGCAAAAGATTTCAATAATAGCACCAACTCCTTATCAACTTCTAGACCTTCGGTAGAAAATCTCTATGAATACGATTCCTTAATTTGAGAAAACAATGTTGCAGTTGCAGAAATTTAAACATAAAACTGGAATTTTGGGCCTCCCGATGCCCAAAAATCCCAATGAATTGGATCTCTAACAGCAGAACTTCAAACTGGGAACAGAATTTTAGGTCTCGAGGGACCGAAAAGCTCCTTAGATTTGGATAATCCAAATGGAGAAATCGATGGAATACTCGACGATGGGACGACCTCCTTATGAATTTGGATTAATAAAGCAGTCTGGGATCCCAGAATAACATTATTATCGATCATGCATGGACTAACCAATCAGAATTATAACTAAATTTAATGATGCTGCTACCTTCTCAAGTGGTGTGGCTTATCCAAAAAGCCAACACGAAGAGGTTGCAGACTGTGTAAACGTGTGAATCTAACTGACAGATCCCAGCGATTTATATCCAGAGGAAACGGGACAAAGCAGATTCCCATGAGAAATGTTAAAAAAATAAATTATAGACTTTATTGACTCGCTAAAGTGACTTTCACTGGAGAAGAAAGCCATTGTGGGCCTTTTGAGGATCTTGCAAATGAGAAGAATGATCACATTTTGAGTGGGGGGGGGGGGATTTCATTAAAGCATATTCCAGCTTGTTATACACTATGCCAATGGAATAACATTCAATGGGTTTTTTATTATATTTAAAGCTTTATATATATTTAAAAAATGGTTTTATTGATACAATGTTGTACCAGGCCTGCTTAAATTTTTATAATGTTTCTAGATTTAATATTGTTTTTATGGTTAAATGTTTTTTTTCCTATATAAATGTAATAGATTAATGGTTTCAGATATAAAGATTTTGATAGGAGTGAAAGTTTGTTTTTTTAATAGATTATTTTAGGTGGTATGCTTTTTTTGAATAATAGCATGAGTCAACTTTCATTCATGGCTAGTAATGAGTGATAGTTGTTATCATTTCCACTTGAAAACTAAGTTATGAAAGGTTTGACACCAAAATAAAATTACCTACAACACTAAACCTAAGCTATAGACCTATTTGTAGGGTCTAAACTTTCTACAAAATTGTCACATCATGTTTTAATTCCTTTAAGAAACAAAATGTAAGTGTATTTACAATACCACGATCCAAGATGTTAGTTCAATTAGTTGTCAGTGATGTTGTTGTGTATTTGTCGACTTCCATGGTAGCAAATGCCTAATTCAAATCTCTTGGGTGAGATTATAACAACCCATCGTGTACTTGAGTGTTGGGCATGGAAACTTTTACAGGTGAAATTTTGCAAATGGGCTATTTTTTGACATTTTCCGAACAAAAAATTGTCGACTTGGTTAAAAATTCACCTATTTTTTACATATATATTATTAAATGGATGATATTCATAAAAAATCTACCAAATTTAATAGTAAATTACATGTTTGAATATTCACCTACATTCTATATGCATGCATGAATTTTCAAACTAGAATAGTTGCCTATGGAAGCTTTTACAGGTGAAATTTTGCAAATGGGCTATTTTTTGGACATTTTCCGAACAAAAAATTGTCGACTTGGTTAAAAATTCACCTATTTTTAACATATATATTATTAAATGGATGATATTCATAAAAAATCTACCAAATTTAATAGTAAATTACATGTTTGAATATTCACCTACATTCTATATGCATGCATGAATTTTCAAACTAGAATAGTTGCCTACAATACTGTATATTAGGAAAAATATCAAATCCTAGTTGTTGATGAATACCACCTTATTATGTGGTGTGTTACTTTCCAATGATCATTAAGCTTTGTGTTATGTTCTAGCCATTCTCTTTCCATAGATTGGTTGTTTATATGGTTAAATGGAATCTTAATTTTGGGATCCTTTGTTTGTTAATTACTTGCCTTAGATCACAAGTATGAAATAATGGATGCATCCTTGATGGTTAATGACTAAATAAGATGGAACTAGGCTTGCATGCGATTATCTGGATGATATGTGCTAATACTTCTTAATGATAACATTAGTATTCCCATTGATGGTTGGGTTGCTTTGATGACCTTAGATGAGGATGTAATATGATCTTCGTATTATGATGTACTTTACCCTCGCTTGATGCTTGCATCTATGGATGCTTAGTTTGAGATATAGTTCCCATAATTACATGTTAGGTGACTTGATACCAAATAGATCCATCTCAACTCAAAATATACCAAACATCAATAGGAAACAAGTCTATCGAGATGAAAAGCTCTTTTTGAGTACAAAAATTGATCTGAATTGGATCACTATATTTTTTGTCATCCATATCAATGCATTTGGAGTGGAAAAAGTAGAGGAATCAACTCACGAGATTGTTTTTACTAGCGGGACCCAGTTTGGCAAAACGGGCTCTGAAACCTTCCAGGAGTGTTTTGAGGCTTCAAACGATGTTTTTTGGGGGTAAAAGTTTTCCCTATAATGGAGCACATTTCATGTTATCTACGCATAGATAGCTTTCCAATGACACAAGAATTGTGTCAATCAGATTTCGTATGCAAAAGTTATGTCACTCATAAGTTGACCTTCCTGTTTTCACACCTATAGTTTTGGAGGATGTCATGTCAACCCCCATTATTCATGGAAAAGGGGATAGTCACGTGTTTGTGATGTAAAAGACTTTAGAAGAGTCTATTTTGTAACTCTAGTTAAGAGTTGATGTAATCAAAATTAACCACTAGTAGGCTATCGGGATGTGTTATAACTAGGCCATTAAGAGGAAGAGGCATTCAATTCTTTCGAGAGCATTTTGTTCTATAGCTAAGCAAAGATAGGCAGGAGAGATAGGAGGTAGAACACATAGAGAGGATCTGTGTACTATAGCAGCCCATGGGCCATAGGCATTACTTCTTTGTATCTGCAGCCATATTTCCAGACAAAGAAAGAGAGTGAAGCGGCCTCGCCTTCCAGCTGGGTTTTCTCCTAAAAGGGTTTCTGAGAGAGCATATCTTGTGTATTATGTGTGTGAGAGCTTATTTTTTCGTTTTCTACTTTTTTGCTTGATTTACTTTTACATGCATGCACTAATTACTGTTAATGTTATCGATCTAGAAACTAAGTAAAACTGTAATAGTGTAGAATCTCGGATTTTCAATATAATATTATGAGATTTGTTGCGACGAACTGTTTAGTGGAATATCCACAACAGTTTACAGATCAAAAATTGAGGAAACCTTTGCATCTTGAGAGATTTGATTCCTCTCAGCGCTTGGTACATCCAAAGTTAAGATGGATATATGTTGGTTCTTAATAATATTATTTATATTATATAAATTTCACATATCTATATATAGAAATTTTCTTATTTTTAATTTTATTAAAACCTTGATAATGCATATAGTTTTTTTCCCTAAAAGAAATTTGTAGAAAATATACATTGTGAGGGTCTAATAAGGTTTTTTCATAAACTATGTCCAAAATAATGGATCTTAGGACTAAATTGAAAATCAATATATGAATAACAACAACAAAATAACCCATAGAGGTATAAGCCTCTCTATTTGAAACTCCATGGTCATAGTCTCGTGGGCATCCACAAATTTATAGATATGAAGACTACCTAAGTGGCAGTGCATAACTTCCTAGGATAGTTGGCTAGCCTTCTATTGAGTTCTTTGTAGATATTTTTGCATGTGAACCATTGCATTGAAGTCATTTCAACTTTTATGTTCTGTAAAATATGCTCAAGAGAGGGCACAATGATGTTGGTATGATCACGGACCTAATCCACCACCCATTTTGAGTCTCCAAATATATGAAACTTATTTATATTCTTGAAATTTGCAACATATATTAGTGTCCAAAGTGCTATAAACTCCACTTTGTTGTTTGATCCCCTGATCAGGTGCTCAGAATTATGCTCAAAAATCAAAGTCATCAGAATGGTGTGGAACCTAAATGATCGCGTAGTTCTTGTCATCCTAAATCTGGTGCAACTTGTTTCATGCGAATTGGACTCCATTTGACTCCATAAATGAGTTTTGTCCACTTTGTCAAACATGCAAATTTAACAAAAAAGGATAGCCCAGTCAGCAATCTGTACTGTTGATATGGCACTGATTGGGCAGTTGAGGTGGACATTGACTTGGCCAAAGCATTATCGGCGAATCATATCATGACAAGTGTCATCATCATACAGGTCCATTTGGTGGATTTTCATTGGTTGGAATGATGGCCAACCACGGGCTGACATGTGGCCCAGTCGGAGGCCGCCATGTGGTAGCCCAGGAGGCCACCAAAATGTTGCATAGACTGAGCAAAGACAGTGGGGGTTGAACCCACAACCTCCCAACACACAACAAAGTTCAATACCAATACACCATATGATCAGAACTTAACCTTTATGTTTGCACCCACTATTTAAAGTTTAATGCTGCAACAGTTGGGGATTGGATGGACTTAACCACCCATGTGAACGCAACAACCATCAAGGTTTATGTAACCACCCGGAGTACCACCACCACTTGACCGTGAGACTAAACTGCCAGCATGTGAGCACTTTAAGCCTAAACCGCTAGCATTTTATGTGACTGTGTAAGGTAAGGGGCCAGTGCTGGGGGCTAGCCCCTAGGCACATGGCCCCCATATGACCATTCTTTTGGTTTTTAGGCCTCAGCAGCCAAATTAACCGTCTGAAAAATCCACTCGGATTTCAGCAGATTTGATGGCCCGTTAGCAAAAAATGGGGGTTCGGTGCTGAATTTTGGGCAAAATGTAGAGCGAATAATGGGAAAACTAGGAGAGGTCATAACTTCTCCAGTTTTCGACCAAATTGGGTGCAGAAAGAGGCTAGGTAGCCATTTTTGGACATTTTGGACTCATTGGAGTAGGTTTCAGAAGCATTTGAGCATTGTAAATACATATTTTACACATTTGATCATAATAGATAGGCTCAAGGCATTGGAAGCTAGACCAAGGAGATGTAGCCCAGGAGGGGTGAACTCCTTCATCATGTTCCTATTGTGATTTGTTTTTCATGATGTTCTATACATTTATATGTTGATGTTTAGTTTCTATTTTATGTTAAAATTGCTCATAAAATTAACATAAAAACTCATTTTTCACTTGCAAAACTCATGAATCCTTAAGCACATGAATATCATTTTGTTTCTAATCTGAGGAGGATCTTAGTACAACAAACTAATATTCTCAATAAGATCATTTTGGTATCAGAGCACTAGGTGTTATTTGTGTAAGAAGGATTTAATTATTTGCACGTTTATGTCATGCTTACAAGGTTAAACTCAAAAGAGGAGAAGAGAAGTTGGTTCAAAGCCCTAAAGTTGGGTCAAGGGGAAGGAGGGCAAGGTTGCCACAGTATCCAACACCAGTTCATCCTCAAGTTGCAGTTGAGACTCCAGTGAGTATGCATCATGAAGGAGAACCTACAAACATGACAAAAGATGAGAAGGTCTTCAGGAAGGCTTTCTTTGATATGATAGAGATGGTGAAGGTCCTCTATGAAGAGAGGAATACTAGACTGCAGGGTGAAATCTCCAAACCTCCCAAAGGAGAAGGTTCTTCTGGAGGAGTTAATGGAAATGGAGGTAAACCTCCACCCTCTCCACAATATTCATCATCTTCTTCTTCACAGGCATCTTCACCCTCTTCCACTAACACAACCCTTACTCATACTCATCAACATTCCTCAAAAGGAACTGGTAAATCACCCTTACTAAAACTTGATGTTAAATTTGAGTTGCCCATGTATAATGGTGAAGTGAATGCAGAGAAGCTTGATAATTGGATTCATTAGTTGCAGGTCTATTTTAGAATTCAAAACCTTCAAGAGGATGACATAAAGATTCAGTTAGCTTCCTTGAGAATGGAGGGTGCAACGCTAGTATGGTGGGAATCAAAGACACAAGAGGAGATAGAAAAACACGGTAAGATCTCAATTTCTTGGTCTGATTTCATTGCTGCAATTAAAATACAATTCTAGCCTCTAGCTTATATGAAGAAATCCATCATGAATTGACATAACTTTAGACAACTTAAAGGTCAAAATGTGCAAGATTACACCCAAGAATTCAAAAAAAGGTCTCTAATGTTAGGTGTAGATTTGCAATCACAAGACACGTTGTTGAAGTACATAGGGGATTTACATAGTTAGCTTAGGCATACTATCTTAATTTTTAATCCCAATAATCTAGTTGATGTGTGTGTGCAAGCCACTCATCTTGAGGCAAGAGAGAAAAACACTCCAGAAGAAGGTAGTAAAAAGCCATTTAAGAGCAAAGGAAAAGAAAAGGGTTTCCAAGGGAAGGGAAAGAAAAATGCATCTATCAAGAAGGAAGGAGAGAAATTAACATGCAAACATTGTTCCAAAGAGGGTCACAATGAAGCTCATTGTTGGAAGCTTCATCCTGAAATGAAACCAAAAAAATTCAACAACAAGGAAAAGAAAAAGACAACTACAACCACTCAACAGGATTTGGGATCTGATTCGGGCAATGAAACTAAAATTACAGCCATGGGTACAAAAGGAAAAGAATCCATTTCTAGCAATAGTACTTCAAATTCACACAATGAAACTCCAAATGAAAAGAAGAGGATAGGACTTTTTCCCATAAGGGTGATCTCAAAACATAGCAAAATTGATACACTTTTCGACAATGGCTCTCAAGCGAATCTTATCTCTGAAAACATTGTCAAAATTTTAAAGTTGGAAACCATTCCACATCGTAACCCATATCGACTTGGATGGGTGTCTGACAATGCAAAATTGTAGGTTACCAAAAAGTATAAACTGAAATTCGCCATTACTGAAAATTTCATAGATGAAGTGGAGCTTGATGTTGTGCCATTATACATATGTGGCATAGTTTTGGGCAGCCTGTACCTCTATGACAGAAAAGCTATCTTCCATAGACATGAAAAAAAATACCATTTGTTCAAAGATGGAATAGAATATATTGTGAGAGCTCATAGCAAGAAACTAAATCTTTCACTTGTTAATGCGGGGCACATGAAAAGACTAGTGAATTCAAGCAAATTTTTTGTGTTTTTAATGATCAAACCCAAGAATGATGTTGATAATGAAGCTTTTAAAGGTTGTGATTCAAAATTGAAATCTGAATTAGTTGATGTAGCTAACCAATATGATGAGATGTTTCAGGAACCAAAAGGATTACCTCACAAGAGAGGAATCCAACATGAGATACAATTGCAACAAAATTATCCTCTTCCTAACATTAACATGTACAAGATGTCAGTGATGGAAAGTGCAGAAATTAAAAAACAAATTCAAGAGTTGTTGGATAAAGGGATCATCAGTGCATCTTCCTTGCAATGTGGTTCACCTATTGTCTTGGTGCCAAAGAAGGATGGAACATGGCACATGTGTGTGGACTTCCGTGCATTGAAAAAAAATACAGTAAAGAATTGCTACCCACTGCCTAGAATAGATGATTTACTTGATCAATTGAAATATGCAAACTCTTTTACTAAGTTGGACTTACGGAGTGGCTACCATCAAATTAGAATAGCTGAAGGAGACATTGGGAAGACAACATTCAAAACAAAACAAGGTTTGTTTGAACGGCTAGTTATGCCTTTTAGTTTATGTAATGCTCCTGCTACATTCATGTGTGTGATGAATGATGAGTTGAGGCTATTTCTTGATTATTTTGTTATAATATACTTATATGACATCTTAATTTAGCAAATATCGTGAGGAACATGTCATGCATGTGAGAAAAGTACTTGATATCTTGAAGAAAGAAAAATTGTATCTTAAGATGTCAAATTGTGAGTTTGGAAAAACTTCTTTAGTTTACTTGGGTCATATTGTTGGAGGAGGTGAGTTGAAAATAGATCCCTCCAAGGTTGATGTCATTTTTAATTGGCCAAGTCCCAAGACAGTTACTGAGGTAAGAAGTTTTTTGGGAGTATCTGAATATTGGAGGAAATTCATTGCTAACTTTTCTTCTATAGCAACTCCTTTGCATGCATTGACAAGTGTGGAAAAGGTTTTTTAGCGGGGAGGCAAACAACAAAAGGCCTTTGATGCATTAAAGGAAAATATCAGTTTAGCTCCGGTACTTGCACTTCCTGACTTGAGACAGCCATTTGAGATTCAGACTAATGCTAGTGACTATGCCATGGGTAAAGTCCTCATGCAACATGGTAAGCATATATGTTTTCATTCAGAAACTTTTAATGGTGAAATGATTAACTATCCTACATATGACAAGGAATTGTATGCATTGGTGCAAAGTGTGAAAAAGTGCAAACACAACTTGATGGGTAAGGAAACAATCATTCACACTGATCATCAACCATTTCAATACTTGCAATCTCAATCAAAGTTGCAGCAATCGAGGCACTTCCGGTGGATGAGTTTTCTTAAACAATTCCACTTGGTAATCAGGTATAAGAAAGGTATCTACAATAAAGTTGATGATATTCTTTCTAGGCCTATTGTTAGTGCAACTACTTTACTCAAGCATAATTCTGTTTTGCATGAAAGTTATATTGAGCAATATGCATTAGACAATGACTTTCAAGATGTTTATGCAAGCTTGAGTCAAGGTAACCATTAGAGGAATGGGATTATCATTTGCATGATAACTTGTACCATCTTGGCAAGCTTTGTATTCCATGGGGGGAAAGAGTCAACATCATAAGAGAGGCACATACTTCTCTTATTGCTGGTCATTTCGGTGTAAGTAAGACAGTGGCACATCTACAGAAGTATTGTTATTGGCCTCGTATTCTTGAAAGTGAGTCACGTTTTATTAAAGGATGTTCATTATGTGTAGTTAGTAAGCCTAGCAATAGGAAGTTAGGATTGTACACACCACTTCTGGTTCCTTCACGACCGTGGGAGAGTGCTTCTATGGATTTTTTAGGAGGTCTTCCATTGTCAAAAAGAGGTCATGATTATTTGTATGTAGTTGTGGATGGGTTCAGCAAAATGTGTATTTTGATGCCATGTAAAAATAAAGTTATAGATCAATAGACTTCTAAGTTATTCTTTCAGAATGTATGGGTGCATTTTGGATTACCCACATCCATTGTTAGTGATCGAGATTCTCGCTTTGTTGGGAATTTTTGGTCAAGCTTGTGGGGATTCATGGACACTAAACTGAAAAAGAGTACAACATGTCATCCCCAAACAGATGGTCAAACATAAGTGAACAATGGTACATCTTCTTTTTGGGTATTGCAATAAGCATCCTAAGTTGTGGGATGAACATTTGCACTATATTCAACATGCTTACAGCCGGGCCAAGCACTCTTCAACTCAAACATCGCCATTTGAGACATGTTTGGGATACTTGCCTAAATCTCCTTTGGATTTAATTTTTGGCAAACATGTTGCTAGTGATGGTCATAGTGACTAGTGAGTGTCAGTATTGCAGCAAGAATGCTGCAACTCCTGGGTTGCCAACTTTACTTTTATCAACCCAGTAGTTCGTAACAAACTTGGAAGCGTCGGTGCTTTATGCACCAATGTTGTTAAAAGCGCGAGCGGGATTTAATCGGCGCGGGGAAAAAAATGAAAAAATCGGAAAAATCGGGAAAAAAGCGGAAAAAAGCGGGAAAAAAGCGTTTGGAACAAAAATATTCATTTTTTTTCATTTTTTT
>APFE031211699.1:94882-115641 GCA_000404065.3 Pinus taeda | reverse complement strand
AATCATAGAGTAGTGCCCAATCTCCCTCTTGGAATTGCCTCTCCTTGATATTTTTGTCATGCCATATCTTTCTCTGAAGCTGAGCTACCTCTATATGGAGAAGGGCTTGCAATCTGTATTCATCCAATCCATTGAGCTGAAGTAATCTCTCCTTCTATGCATGGTTGAGGTCTAGGTCCAGTTGAGCTACCATCCTTAAGGTATTGAATTCAAAATCTATTGACAACAAGGCCTTCTTCCCATAGACCAGTTCAAAGGGTGTGAACCCAGTGGTGGTCTTCCATGTTGTGTTGTAGGCCCAAGTGGCCTCAACTAATTTGTCTGCCCAGTATTTTCTATTGTTGTTCACTACCTTGGTTAGGATCCCTTCCAATGCTCTATTAGTGACATCCACTTGCCCATTGGCTTGTGGATGGTAAGGGGTGGAAGTCCTATGCTTGATCTTATGATGTGTGAGCATGTCTTCAATCAGGCTAGAAGTGAACTGACTGCCTTGGTCTGTGACCAACTCTCTTGGATACCCGAACTTGTAGAATATATTTTATCTCAAAAACTTAGCTACTTTTTCCTCTGTCGCTGCTTTGATTAGTTTTTTTCTCTGCCCACTTTTTCAGGTAGTCGGTGCACACAATGTTGTATTGCTTCTGCTTTGAAGGGGGATTGATAGGTCCCACAAAGTCCATGGCCCACTACTCAAATGGCTCAAAGGTAACTTGAGGTTGCATGGGCATTTCATCCTTTGGAGTGGGTTTCCCCATCCTCTGATACCAATCACACTGGCTCATGTATCTCCTCACATCCTGATGAAGAGTGGGCTAATAGTATCCTACTTGCAATATCTTGAAGGCGGTCCTTTTTGCTTCAAAATGACATCCACAAGGTCTGTCATAACAGGACAGAAGGATGTCAAAGACTTCCTCCTCCTTGCCACATCTTCTCAAGATCTGATCTGGGCCAATTTTGAAGAGATTGCCTCCAATCCAGGTGAAAGGGTCACTTTTCCTTATTATCTTGCTCTTCTCTTTTGAGGATAGGTGTGGTGGGAACTGTTCTGAAACCAAGTCGTTTGATATATCAGCAAATCATGGAGAGAGTACTGATATGGAAAATAGGTGTTCATCTAGCATTTGGTCATCCACTATTCCTTCTTTACCTATAGGAAAATTTACTCTAGACAGAAAGTCAACAACAACATTCTCTTTACCAGGCTTATCAATAATGGTCAAATCAAATTGCTGCAGTAAAAGCAACCATCTAATAATGTGAGCATTTATATCTAGTTTGTTCATTAAATATCTAATTGCAACATGATAAGTGTGCACAAAGGTTTGATAGCCTGTGATATAATGTCTGAATTTGTTTAAGGAATGCACGACAGCTAGGAGTTCCTTCTTAGTCACTATGTAGTTTAACTCTACCTTTGACAAGTTTTTGCTTGTAAAGTATATGGCATAAGGTAACTTTTCATCAATTTGTCCTAAGGCCACTCCTATTTCTTTGTTCGAGGCATCTATGTGAATGTGAAAAGGCAGGGCCCAGTTTGGGCCTCTGAGAATTGGGGCAGTCACTAGCTTGCTCTTCAAGGTATCTAGGGCTTCTTGAGAGTTTTTCGACCATATGAACTCAACATCTTTGCCTAAGAGGCCAAACAAAGGAGAGGCTATCTTGCTGAAGTCTTTAATGAATCTCCTGTAATATCCGGCTAAGCCTAGGAAAATTCTAACATCTCTCACCTTTTGAGGAGGCGGGACCCTTTAGATGATGGCAATTTTGTTGGGGTCCACCTGTAGTCCTTGTTGAGATATTGCATGACTTAGCACGGTCCCTTCAATCATCAAGAATTCACATTTTTCCAGACTGAAGGACATGTTCATCTCAATACACTTATCTAGAACTTTTCCTAGGTTAGATAAAGCTTCCTGAAAGTCAGAGCCATAAGGAGTAAAATCATCCATGTATATTTCTACTGCATCATGAACCAGTTCAGAAAATATACTCAATACCACTCTTTGGAAAGTGGCTGGAGTGTTGCACAAAACAAAAGGAAGGACCCAGTATGCAAAGGTGCCCCAAGGACAAGTGAAAGTGGTCTTATCTTAGTCTTCCAGGATGATTTGAATCTGATTATACCTGCTAAAACCATCTAGGAAGGAAAAAAACGTTTTCCCTGCCAGACCCTCTAACACTTGATCTATGAAAGGTAAAGGAAAGTGGTCCTTTTTAGTGGCTTTGTTCAATTCCTAATAGTCGACACAGATTCTCCACTTACCATTTTTCATTGGCACTAGCACCAAAGGAGAGACCCATTCAATGTCAGCAATGGGATAGATGAATCCTACATCCAACAATTTCTGCAGTTCTTCCTTAACAATATCTTTAAGTGCTGGGTTCATCCTCTTTTGAGGCTGCCTAACTGGCTTGCAATCTTCCTTGATGTATATATGATGAGTACTTACTAAAGGGTGTGTTATCACAAAATCTAACCCTGATAGGCTGTTGATCAAGTAGACTCTGAGTAACTCTTTCAAACCAATCTTTTGGTTGAGGCTTAGGCTCCTCAACCTAAGAGGCTCTCTCAATAGGTTTAAGATTTTTGATTAATGCTTAGATGGCTAACTCTAGGAACAAAATGGGCAAATGTATAACTGGTTGACTGGTTGAATCAGGGATTAGCAAACATCTATTGGGCTATGGAGTCAAGATAGTCTTCAACAAAACAACATGATCAGAAAAACATGGAAGTCAAGGCACTTAGAGTTTAGGTTTATAAATAAAACAGTATTACAGTGAATCAACACAGTCTATAAGAATGTGAACGAAGTTAGAGCATTTTCCAATGCATTCTAAGTATCACAAGCTCATACCACTGAAAATAAGTAATTGAAGAAGGCCATAAGAACATCAAACACATCAACTCCTTGTGAATCTTGAGTAGTCAAACTAATCTCTGTATTAAGTATGAAAAACCACAGTTTCTTACAATAACACAACTTACTTTTGCTAGTGAAATTACCAACCCCGAGGAATTCGATTCTCAAGCTTTATATAGATTTTTACAACCTTGGATACATGATCCATATTTAGGAGAATTCAGATTCCTACCTTTGACACCTATCTATTCATCAAACAAACTACTTAATTACAACTTGACAAATAACTGTCTTTAAGAATCCTAATACAAAAAGGAGTGAAACTCCTAAAACATGTTTTCAACAACCTTATCTATGACTTCAATACATTCTTTAATTAGCTACCAAACCATGTCTTTGAGCTTGATGATGTCCACAGTGTTGTTGCAAAACCTGTTGAGTCATGACCTAACTGTCCTAAACTAGGAGACAAAGTTCCTCCTTTTAAGGCCCTTAATCCTTAATGCTTATCTTCAAACATTTTTGTTGGTGTACATGTGGAATTCATTAATAATCCATAAAAACTTCTTTTTCCACTTGTGCAAAAAAGGGAACTCGAAAATATGGAGGAAAAGATGAAACATAACTATGTTGCAAAAATACTCTGTTTTCGTAGCACAACCTTTACATCACTTATGAAATAATTCTTGGAAGTTTGCTTTGTACACCACTGCCATCTGAAACTTCATATATGATCCCAGTTCTACCAGCAACTTCAAAATTTGGAACTAATCAAACCTTACCTCCGAAAAGCATCCATAAGTGCTAAATGATCATCTTCAGCAGTTTCATAGCGCGCTATGAAACTGCTATGTATGCTCTTTTTCAACACGACCTTCAAAAATCTGTAGTTTGGGAATTTTTCAAAATTCCATGAAGACTGATATGATCAACCAAAAATCAAAACCACTTACCCTTATAAGATGTTATTCTCCACAACTGTTCTTCCTTTTATATGCCAAAACTGTTTTAATATATATCCTTCACTGCCCTTTTTCATCACCCTGTTTCATTATTTCTATAGACCCTTTTCCAGATTTGGTTAGTTGTATTTCTAGGTCTTCAATTTGTCTCTTCAATCTCCTGTTTGTAGCTCTCAGCTAAGCATTAATCCTCCTTACAAATTTGGCTTCTTTGATTGCAGGATCAGTCTAGGTAAAGTATTGAGTTTCACTGTTTACTATTTCTGATTTGGAAACCTTTTCAGCTTCCCAGAGAGCCTTCATCCTTTTGAAATCTATCCTTTAAGTAGCATGCCCTCTTGCTCTCACTCTTAGTTTAGCAATTTCATTGTTAGCAGTGTTTAACCTTTCTTCCATAACCTCGTAACTGGCTTTTTCTGTTTGAGTGGCAGGAACTGTGTTTTTGTCACCTTCAAGTCTTAGAGACAAAAAGTCTATCAACTCTTCTTGAGTAGCATATTCTTCTTCTATTCTCCCTAGCTTAATATTGGACTCTTGCATCTTCTTGGATTACCTAGTTAAGGGTTTTCTAGGTTTGAAAACAAATGCTGTAACATCATCCTCAAATTCCAATTTCTTGGAGGGTTTCATTTTCTTCGAATTTTCCTGATCAAATTTTATCACATCTGCCTACACCAAAGGGGATTTTGCAATATCAATGGATTTTAAAATATCATTTAAATCACCCTTCAAGCTTGAACCTTCTCCCAAGATCACTGTTTTACCTTTCTCCTTTGCAATTTGGCTTCTAGTCTATCTCTTTTGAACTGGTTTGTTGGTTGACTATTCTTGTGTCATTCCTTTAACCTTAGATATCTTTTCCTTTGTAGATTTAGGAGTTTCAAGAATGACTACTGGTGCTTTACTTACTTGCTCTTTCACCTGCTTCCTAGGTTTCAACTTAACATACCTTTTTACCCTGGACATTAAAGACTTGCCAGTGTCTGCAGATGGAGTTCCTTTAACCCTAGGGATAATGTCTACACCTTGTTTTTCTGTTCCAAAGTCACATAAAAACAAAAACGAATATAATTCTTTGTTGATCCTTTTGAGTTCATGTAGAACTATCAGTTTAATTAGACCGTGATGAAACAGGGAAGTCTCACATCCTTGAGATTTCAACTGTACTTTATCCACCATCTTAGCTACACTTCGAAATAAGAAGTAAGGCAAATCTAAGAAATCATACCAGTAAAATGTAACAGAAGTTTAAAATGATATAAATAAACCTTTTGATATCTGCCTTCACAGGTAAAATAACGTTGAATGTTGAAGAGCAAGTTGGCATAGTTGTTCTTGATGTAGTCTTTGGGAACTGCCTTGGTTAAGTTGGTTTCTACAAACTCTAGCTTTAGAAAAACCTTACATGGTTCCATGTCGAATTTGAAGTTTTTGAACCATGTATTTTTCCCCCCAGGAATTTCTGTCACCAAAGCTATGACCTCTGGAGAAATTTGCAAGTTCAACATTTCGACCTTTGTGCTTGAGCCAGTGAAATGTAGTGCAAACTCCTTTGTCACCTGAGTATGTCCTCCCTACAATTTCTTACAAAACTTCCAGCATCCTCCTTTCTTGAAGGCTTCTACAACTGATTTGTCTCTGAATAAGACCTCGGTGCTTTCAGGCTTTGTTCTTAAACAATGACCAGACCTGTGACATTTCTTCTCCTTTGTCATTTTTCCTTCTGAATTCCTGTAACAAAACTGACCTCGCTTGAAATTATATTGGTCAGCCTCTCTTTCCAATGGTGGTCAACCTCGCCTGAATTATGGATAAGGAAAACCTTGGTGAAAAATTACCAAAGCTTATTGTTTGAAAACAATTCTGTTCGAGGGTTTGCATGCAAACTAAAATGATGAGACTAGCCAACCTTTTCTAATTTGAAATTATCTTTCATAATGAGCCCTAAATTCAAAATGATGAGTTTGGATGGCGGCATGCTTAAGGACTGACTCCTAGCTGACACATAATAATTAACATTTTAACGGAATATTAACGGATTGATGTTTGACAAGACTGTTCTACAAATCCGCACTTTCGTAGCGTGCAGGGAAAAGGGCTATGAAAAGAGCAGCATTTTCGTAGCGCAAAATAGACATTTTACACTATCTACGCTACGAAAACATGGTTTCGAGGCTAATTCGAAAAAATTTCAAAATGGCTTAAGCTATGAGTTTCTAAAAAGAATGTAAGACTCATGAAACATGGAAAAAAGATGTTAGACTTTATTTGGATATGAAAAATGAAAACTTTGAGACTCCTAACCTATCACCTACCCATTAAAAAATAGGGTGACTTAACACTTATCTAAGACCATGACTAGGAACAATGTAAACCCCTATTTTTGTGATAATAGTGGCTCCACTTGGGATAGTGTACCCCAATGGCACACTAAGAAATCGTAGCTCCAGTGCTATCCATTTTTTGGTAAAACATAAATATTCTTATTTGATTTGACAAGCATCTTCTTCAAACTATTGGGCCTTCCATCTCGGGCTTAATCTCTCTATTTCATCTTGTCATTATTAGAAATAAAAACTGACAAAAATGGAATATATACAATGTCATGAGTGATTGATGAAACTTCAGCAAGTATAATGCTTTAGGAACCAGCCATTGACAGGCCCTCCAGCATATCATCCTCCACCAATTTCCTACAATATATAAGTGTTGTTCCCATGAAAACAAGCAATCTTAAAAGGACCCTTCCATAAATTCTCAAACTTACCATGCTTGCCCTTTTCCTCAATTTTGGCCTTCCATTTCAGCATTTTGTCTTGTATTTGGAAACTGTCTTCTTTAATTTCCTATCAAATGTATTTTTAATTCTGTTTTGAGCATGATGATGGTTTTCATAGACTTCATTCCTCTTTTCCTGCAAAGCTATCAGCTGGTTTATCCTCCTCTGTATGGAATTTGGTTCTTCTTCAAGTCCCTGAATTAGTTTCATGACCGGTATCCCCAGTGATGTCTGAAAAACAACTTCAGCACCATAAACTAATTCATACGGTGAAGTCCCAATTGATCTCTTTGTACATATACTATCAGCCCATAAGGCGTACTTCAACTTTAAGTGCCAAGCTTTCTTGTCCTCATGCAATACCTTTTTGATGATTCTTACAATACTCTTATTTGATGATTCAACAAGACCATTTCCTTGCGGATAGTATGTTGTAGAGTGTCCAAGAGTGATGTGATATTGATGACAGAAATTAATCAATTTCTTAGACTTGAAAGCTTGAGCATTATCTGTTATAATCTTCATGGGTCAGCCAAATCGAGACAATATATTATTCTCTAGAAAAGAAATAATTACAAAATCATTAGCTTGCCTTGTGGGGATCACCTCTATCCATTTGGTGAAGTAATCCATTACTGTGAGAATCAAACGATGTTGTCCTGATGATGATGGATATATTTCTCCAATAAAGTCTAACCCCCACTGCTGGAAGGATGCTTCCACATAGACAGGAACCAAAGGTAGAGGTACAAGGTTTCTTCTTCCTTAAAAGATTTGGCATTCATGACATGCAACAATTCTTTTGTAAATGTCTTTAAACATGGTTGGCCAAAAATATCCTGCTCTTTGAATCTTATTTGTTGTGGCTTTCCAATAATGGTATCCTCTACAATCACCTTTATGGAACTCTTCAATGACTTTTGCAGCCCCCTCTTCAAGTAAACATTTCAGCAAAATTCCTCTTGTATCTTTCCAAAACAGATTTCTGTCAAATATAAAATATCTCAAAGATTTCAGCTTAACAAACCTTGCTTTGGATTTTGTTAGATTAGCGAGAGCTTTTTGATGTTTTAAGACACATACCACATCCTTATACCAATCTGAAACAAGATATTTCTCATCAATTGGGACCAATTCTTCTTCATCATCAGAAATTTCTTATATTTCTGCATTCAGATTTATGTCAAGACAATCTAGGTGTGACCGAGTCATTAACTTTGCCAATCCTTGTCCTTTCACTAATTTGGTTGGTTTGATGTCTATATCATATTCCAGCAATTTTGCGATCTATTTTCCCCTCTTACCATCAGGATCTGCCTGAGTTAGAATGTCTTTCACCACAGTACTTGGAACATATGCCACAATGTGAGAATGCAAAATGTAAATTCTGAAATCTTTAATAGCTTTCACCAAAACATAGGCCTATTTTTCTAGAATATTATACTTCAGTTCAACATTAGCTAATGTTCCACTAAAGAAAGAGATAGGTTGTTCAGTACCTTGCTTTCCCTTTTGAAGCAAACCTCCAGCAATTGTATTTTCGGAAGCAAGTGTAAAAACCATAAATTCTTTTGAGAAATCTGGACTGATGAGTATTGGTGCTTGTGTGAGTGCCTTCTTAATTTGCTCAAAAGAATTATTTGCCTTAGCTGTCCATATAATATCAACTCCTTTACTTAACATCCTTGTTATATCTTTGACAATCTCAGCAAAGTTAGGAATGAAGCGCCTAACAAAATTCACTTTCCCAAGAAATTATTGAATTTCTTTCCTACTTCTTGGCAAATCTACCTTTTGAATTGTATTAACTCTGTTAGGATCAATCCTAATTCCATCTTCAGAAATAATATGACCAAGTAATTTATCTATAGTTAAAGCAAAGATGCTTTTAGTAGGATTAAGAGAGATACCAAACCTTCTATATTTCAACAAAATCTTTTCTAGGTGTTTCAGATGATCTTCTTCTTTCTTTGAAAAGACTATTATATCATCAAGATAAACAACCACCGTCTTGTCCTTTTCTTCAGAAAAAGCAATGTCCGTTGCTCTTTGAAAAGTAGCTCCCGCATTCATGAGACTAAAAGGCATCTTGGCGTACATGAATGTACCCCATGGTGTTGTGAAGGTTGTTTTCTCCTGATCATCTGGATGCACAAGAATCTGATTATAACCTGAGAAGCCATCAAATGTAGACATTCTTTGTGAACCAACAATATTTTGCAGAATTGAATCCATCGTGGGAAGAGTATAGTTGTCCTTTAGTGAAGCCTTCTTCAAATTCCTGAAATCAATACAAATTTTGATTTCTCCACTCTTCTTTCTAACCGGAACCAAATTTGCAAGCCAATTTGAGAATCCGATTGGGACAATGATTTTAGCATCAAAAAGCTTCTGAATCTCCTTTTCAATCAATGGCATGAGAAGGGGATTAATTTTTCTCAACTTCTGTTTGAATTGTTTCTCATTTTCTTTAATAGGAATAGTATGCTGAATAATGGAAGGATCATACTGTTTTAGGTCAGCATAACTCCAAGCAAAAACATCAACAAACCTCTTCATCATCTCAATATATTTGAATTTCATATCAACTAAAAGAAACTTTGAAATTTTGATCATTTTAGGCAAAGTTTATGTACCCAGATTACAACTTTCTACTTCTTCTTCATCAGCTTGTATCTTTGGTGACTTGAACACATCATTCTGATAAAAAATCTTCTCAAGAGAAATAAGACCCTTTGGTATTGAATTATTCTTTAATTGTAAGACTTCATAATTTTCTTTAGACTCAACAAGCATGTTTTGCTGATCTACTTGAGCACTTTCAAATTCTTCTTACGTCTCAATAAAATTCTTCACCTGTTGATCATCTTCAAAAACTTTCCAATTGGTGATATTATCTGGTATAGCTGGTCTATGATGAACTTCAATCTCATATTTCTCAGAAGAATGAATATGAATGACAAAAAGACTAGCCGAAATAGCAAGAGAATCAACAATGGAATTTTGGTCTCTAGTTTTGACAATGAAAGAATAGGCTTGAAAATTCTTCAACATGTCTAAAACTAGATTTCTGTATGCTCTCATTCTTACATCCTTTGTTTGATAGACACCTTCAACTTGTCTAATAACCAATTCAGAATCTCCAAAAACAAAAATATTCTGAGCCTTCATTCTTATCAAAACATCTAAACCCAAAATCAAAGATTCATATTCAGCCATGTTATTTGTGCAATCAAAATTCAGTTTGTAAGAGTAAAACTTACTCTCATCACTTGGGCTTGTAATCCAAATTCTTGCTCCTACCCCTTCTTTTCCTATTGATCCATCAAAGTATAATGACCACCATCCCTCCATCTCTTTGTCATTTACTTGTTGATTTTCTGAGTGCTGATTTTCTGCTTTCATTTCTTCCATACCACTATCAACTGACTCATTGAAAAGAATGGCAGATCCAATTTCAGTATCAAATGAATAAATACGAAAATTTTGAGGTTTATCTTTGTTGCTTACCATATAAGCCATTCAAGTCTCCCGACACAATCTCCTTTGTTCACCAAAAACAGGAATGGTGGCATAAGTAAGGTCCATCTGCATTGTGCCTTTAATTTTTGCTACTCATGATCTTGATAGCAACATCCCAAACTTTGGTGGAATATCAGCCACAACAATGTCCATAACAATTGTCTTTGCTGGGATTTGTGTTAGACCAACAACAACATCTTTGATTAAACCAATACATTGAACTATTTTTGAGTCAAAAGAAAACAAATCCTTATATGGTCTTGTTACCTATAAACCTAACCTTTCCATAATTACTTTGGGCATGAGATTATGAGAAGCCCCTGAATCCAACATAGCATTATGTAAAGTCATATCATGAATACTAATGCTTACATAGAAAGGAGGAAACTCTTCATTTTGATAATCTTCTAACCTTGGACCCAAATATATAGTAGGATTATCTTCTTATACATTTAAAATATCAGCAGCTCCTGGTTGTGAATTCAACATCTCAACAATCTTGCTTCTATATTGATTTACCTTGAGAATATCACTAAAAGGGACTGATATTTTAATCTTTGAAATTTCATTCTCAAGGTTGAAAATAGAAACAAAATTTTCAGCTTCTTTGATAGGAGGAGGAAGTCGAGTGTCTTTTCTACCAAGTGGAGAGTCTTTCTTGCCTTCAGCAACCTTTGGGGTATCATTTTTGGCTTCAGCAACCTTTAAAGCATCTTTCTTAGGTTGTGATTTGTTTGCAATAATCGACACATTTATGTTTTTAAGATTATATTTTTTTTCATTTCAAAGATGGCATGCTGATACCCTTTAAGATAATCTAAAGGTTCTTCTCCTTGATTGACCAAATATGACTCATCATGCTCTTATTTAGTCAAGAAAATTCCTGACATCTCTTCATCAAGACAATGGATAGATCCTTCAGGAATTTCAGGATCATCTTCTTCATCAACCAAATTCTGCTGAAAAGGAGGTATCACTGGAGGGTCAGGTTGTTGATTTCTATTTTCTCTTGGTCTTTGTTGGTTTTGAAGTCTCCTGAATTGAGGGTTTCTAAATTGAGGTTCATGTTGTACAAGAGGAGCGGAAGTGTTTCCAAGAGCTAACCTATCCATCAACTTCTCCATGGTTTTCATCATTGAGTCTAATTTATCTTTAGGAGTTGAAGAGGAAGGTTTCTCTTCTTCTTTCAATTTAGTTTTTCCCATTTTTTACTTTTAGCAGCTATCATGTTTACCTCTACCTTTACAGCATTACTCTGCATTTCAGCAAGTGTAGGTGATTCTCTTTCTCTCAACAAAATAGAAAAGTCATAATCAAATGCTTCAGCATATCTCATTTATGCAAGGGCCTATGGGGGTTTCAACTGAGTTGGAATTGAGTTAAACACTTTATTAAATCTTTTTGAAAATTTTTGAACAGTTTCATCAGGTGCCCTTCTAAGGTTTTTATATTCAATAAGTGATTGAACTGGATTAGTTTTGTTTCCCCATTTTCTTAGAAAACAGTCTTCAAATTCAACCTAGTTTCAAATGCTTCCCGATGTAAGAGCTTTAAACCATTTTCTAACTTCACCAATAAAGGTCTGTGCAAACAGTTTTAGCTTCACATCCTCATCATCGACTTTCTCTCTATCAGAAAAATCATTAAATCTATCTACATGCTCTTCTGCTGTAATTTCTTCATCACCACCCCAAGTAGGGATCCTAGCAGCATATTTACTAGGAAGGTCATGCAAAACAACAGGGAGCACGAGTGGAGCATACCTAGCAGGTGCAGCCATGATTAAAGGAGGAACAATAGTTGTAGGAATAACACAAACACAAGATGAAGAACTAATATGAGGAGGACTGCTTGGTTTCTGTAAACCACTAGGAATAGCAAAAATAGAAGATGAAGAACTGATATGAGGAGGACTACTTGGCTTCTGTAAACCACTAACAAATGAACTCCAATTTGGAAGAGGTAAACCCACTTTAGATTTCAGTAAGACTTGGAAAGGGTCAAGTTCTTTCAATTTATCTAAAGCCTCTTTTTCTAACAATAGCTCAGAGGTAACAACTTCCCAAAACTCTTCTTTGTCTTCTTGTGATACTAGGGTTGAGGTGTCAATTCCTCTCTTTTGCATGTCTAAGATAATGCCAATGAGTTCCTCTTCATTTTCTGATCTAAACAAAACTTCATACTTCTTGAGAATTTAGAGAGCAAAGATTTTGAATAAGATGGAGTACCTGATATTTCTGAAAATCTTTGACTGACTCTTGAAGCAGTGTTTGGATTGTCTCCAATGGTAGGAGGATTGGGATCAGGATTGCTCTGTGTGTATCTCCTTCTTGAAGCCACCTTTATATCTTTGAAAATATATGGAGTCACCAAGGTAAATTGCAGCCTCGAGAAACTTTCTAAGCTCTTTCTACCTTCATAAGTTCAGCTTCTTGATTTTGGGAATGAGTAATCTTTAGGCTCCTGACAGACGCACCAAAATGTTATCACAAAATCTAACCCTGATAGGCCGTTGATCAAGTAGAATTTGAGTAACTCTTTCAAACCAATCTTTTGGTTGAGTCTTAGCCTCCTCAACCTGAGAGCCCTCTCTCAATAGTTTTAAGATTTTTGATTAATGATTAGATGGCTAACTCTAGGAACAAAATGGGAAAATGTATAACTGGTTGACAGGTTGAATTAGGGATTAGTAAACATCTATTGGGCTATGGAGTCAAGATAGTCTTCAACAAAACAACATGATCAGAAAAACATGGAAGTCAAGGCACTTAGAGTTTAGGTTTATAAATAAAATAGTATCACAGTGAATCAACACAGTCTACAAGCATGTGAAGGAAGTTAGAGCATTTTCCAATGAATTCTAAGCATCGCAAGCTCATAGCACTGCAAATAAGTAATTTAACAAGGCCATAAGAACATCAAACACATAAACTCCTTGTGAATCTTGAGTAGCCAAATTGATCTTTGTATTAAGTATGAAAAACCACAATTTTTTACAATAACACAACTTACTTTTGCTAATGAAATTACCAACCCTGAGGAATTCGATTCTCAAGCTTTATATAGAGTTTTACAACCTTGGATACTATGATCCATCTTTAGGAGAATTCAGATTCTTAACTTTGACACCTTCTATTCATCAAACAAACTACTTAATTACAACTTGACAACTAACTGTCTTTAAGAGTCCTAATACAAAAAGGAGTGAAACTCCTAAAACATGCTTTCAACAACCTTATCTATGACTTCAATAAATTCTTTAATCAGCTGCCAAACCATGTCTTCGAGCTTGATGATGTCCAAAACCTGCTGAGTCATGACATAATTGTCCTCAACACTAGGAGACAAAGTTCCTCCTTTTAAGGCCCTTAGTCCTTAATGCTTATCTTCAAACAGTTTTGCTAGTGTACATGTGGCATGCATTAATAGTCTATAAAAGCTTATTTTTTCACTTGTGCAAAAAAGGGAACTCGAAAATATGGAGGAAAGGATGAAACTTAACTGTGCTGCAAAAATACTCTGTTTTCGTAGCACAACCTTTACATCACTTATGAAATAATTCTTGGAAGTTTGCTTTCTACACCACTGCCATCTAAAACTTCACATATGATCCTAGTTCTACCAACAACTTCAAAATTTGGAACTAATCAAACCTTACCTCAGGAAAGCATCCATAAGTGCTAAATGATCTTCTTCAGCAGTTTTGTAGTGTGCTACGAAATAACTGTGTATGCTCTTTTTCAACATGGCCTTCAAAAATCTATAGTTTGGTAATTTTTCAAAATTCCATGAAGACTGATATGATCAACCAAAAATCAAAACCACTTACCCTTATAAGATGTTCTACTTTACAATTGTTCTTCCTTTTATATGCCAAAACTCTTTTTTTGTGCCAAAACTGTTTTAATATATATCCTTCACTGCCATTTTTCATCACCCTATTTCATTATTGTTGTAGACCCTTTTCCGGATTTGGTTAGTTGTATTTCTAGGTCTTCAATTTGTCTCTTCAATCTCCTATTTATGGCTCTCAGCTGAGCATTAATCCTCCTTACAAATTTGGCTTCTTTGATTGCAGGAACAGTCCAGGCAAAGTATTGAGTTTCAATGTTTACTATTTCTAGTTTGGAAACCTTTTCAGCTTCCCAGAGAGCCTTCATCCTTTTGAAATCTATCCTTTTAGTAGCATGCCCTCTTGCTCTCACTCTTAGTCTAGAAATTTCATTGATAGCAGCTTTTAACCTTTCTTCCATAACCTCGTAACTGGCTTTTCTTGTTTGAGTGGCAGGAACTATGCTTTTTTGACCTTCAGGTCTTGGAGACGAGAAGTCTATCAACCCTTCTTGAATAGTAGATGCTTCTTCTATTCTCCCTCACTCAATATTGGACTCTTGCATCTTCTTGGATTGCCTGGTTAAGGGTTTTCTGGGTTTGAAAACAAATGTTGTAACATCATCCTCAAATTCCAATTTCTTGGAGGGTTTCATTTTCTTCGACTTTTCTTGATCAAATTTTATCACATTTTCCTACACCAAATGGGATTTTGATATCATTTAAATCACCCTTCAAGCTTGAATCTTCTCCCGAGATCACTGTTTTACCTTTCTCCTTTGCAATTTGACTTCTAGTCAATCTCTTTTGAACTGGTTTGTTGGTTGAATATTCTTGTATCATTCCTTTAACCTTAGATATATTTTCCTTTGTAGATTTAGGAGTTTCAAGAATGACTACTAGTGCTTTGCTTACTTGCTCTTTCACCTGCTTCCTAGGTTTCAACTTAACATACCTTTTTTCCCTAGACATTAAAGACTTGCTGGTTTCTGCTGATGGAGTTCCTTTAACCCTAGGGCTAATGTCTACCCCTTGTTTTTCTACTCCAAAGTCACATAAAAACAAAAACGAAGACGATTCTTTGATGATCCTTTTGAGTTCATGTATAACTATCAGTTTAATTAGACCATGATGAAATAGGAAAGTTTCACATCCTTGATATTTCAACTATACTTTATCTGCCATCTTAGCTACACTTCAAAATAAGAAGTAAGGCAAATCTAAAGAAATCAAACTAGTAAAATGTAACAAAAGTTTAAAATGATATGAATAAACCTTTTGATATCTGCCTTCACAGGTAAAATTACGTTGAATGTTGAAGAGCAAGTTGACATAACTGTCCTTGATGTAGTCTTTGGGAACTTCCTTGGTTAAGTCGGTTTCTACAAACTCTGGCTTTAGAAACAACTTACATTGTTCCATGTCGAATCTGAAGTTTTTGAACCATGTATCTTGCCCCCTAGTAATTTTTGTCACTAAGGCTATGACCTCTAGAGAAATTTGCAAGTTCAGCATTCTGACCTTTGTGCTTGAGCCAGTGAAATGTAGTGCAAACTCCTTTGTCACTTGAGTATGTCCTCCCTGGAATTTCTTACAAAACTTCCAGCATCCTACTTTCTTGAAGGCTTCTACAACTGATTTTTCTCTAACTAAGACCTCGGTGCTTTCAGGCTCTGTTCTTAAACAATGACGAGGCTTGTGAGGTTTCTTCTCCGCTGTCATTTTTCCTTCTGAATTCTTGTAACAAAACCATCCTCGCTTGAAATTCTGTTGATCAGCCTTGCTTACCAATGGTGGTCTACCTCACCTGAATTATGGATGAGGAAAACCTTGGTGAAAAATTACCAAAGCTTACTGTTCGAAAACAATTATGTTCGAGGGTTTGAATGCAAACTAAGATGATGAGACTAGCCATTCGAATTTGAAATTATCTTTCATAATGAGCCCGAAATTCGAAATGATGAGTTTGGATGGCGGCATGCTTAAGGACTGACTCCTAGCTGACACCTAATAATGAACATTTTAATGGAATATTAATGGATTGATGTTTGACAAGACTGTTCTACGAATCCGTGCTTACGTAGCGCGTAGGGAAAAGCGCTATGAAAAGAGCAACGTTTTCGTAGCGCAAAACATACATTTTACATTGTCTATGCTATGAAAACGTGGTATCAGGGCTAATTCATTTTCAAAATGGCTTAAGCTATGAGTTTCTAAAAAGAATATAAGGCTCATGAAACATGGAAAAAAGATGTTAGACTTCATTTGGATATGAAAAATGAAAACTTTGAGACTCCTAACCTATCACCTACCCATTAAAACATAGGGTGACTTGACACTTATCTAAGACCATGACTAGGAAAAATGTAAACCCCTATTATGGTGATAACGAGGTGCGCTCCCTTCATCTCCTTATAACTCCAAGCAAAGGCATCTAGATGTTTTCTTAGTAGGCTGCATAGCTCCTTCTCCTAGGAAGTAGATAGGGATGGCTTGATTTTCAATGTTCTTTCTGGGTTGAACTCTATATTTTTGACACAGGGAGAAGTAGGGTCAGCCACACAGAGATCAGTTGAGGGGTTGTTTTGGGTTTCTCTTACTATGTATTCTAATGGTGATACACTGGGAGGTGGATTCTGAATCAAATTTTCAATCATATCATCCTCATCTTGTGGTTTCCCATTGCGATTTCTAATTCACAAAGTGGTGCAAAATAAAATTCATCCTCATCCTCCTCCTCCAATCAGAGAGGTAGATCATGCTCTAGTAGGGGTTGGGCAGAAGGATATAGGGTTAACTGCTTGGACATGTGCTCGTTCTTTATGGTCATGTTCCCAGCTCGGCAACTAATGTAGGCATCGACTGTAGCCAACCAGGGTCTTCCCAGAATGAGAGGATACCCAGTGAGCTTTGCCTTTGGCTGGAGAACTAAGAAATCAGTAGGTTACTCCCAAGAATCAATGGAGACCATCACATCTTCCACAATCCCCTAAGGGGTCACTGTGGAGCGGTTTGCTAGCTGCAGCATTGTCGTGTTCTTCCTCAAGGAGCCTTGGAGGTTAAGTTTGAGCATTGTGTCCTTTGTCATCACATTAATGGCAGCTCCCAAATCAATCAAGGTATGTGAGACCATTGTTCCATTGATGTGGACATCAACTATTGGGCTTCCAGGGTCCATATATTTTGGACAGATTATCTACCCCAACATCAAGTCAGACATTTGTTCTATGACATTGATGGTTGGGGCGTCTCTCTTGTGCCTTCCTGGATGCCTAAAGCACTTCAGTTTGATCAACCTATCGTAGATAGGCACATCTTTTATGGCTTGGAGAACTGGTATCTTCACACATAAATGTTTCAATTCTCCCAGGAGTTCAGTCTCTTCTGGGGTAAGCTGGATTGTCATGGATAGTCTCTTAGGAAAGGGTGGATTTGCTTTAGGTTCGCTTCCCTCTTTATCTTCCTCAACCTCCCTAGGTGGAGGTTGGATATCTGGGAGAACTTTCCTAGATCACAGGTTAATTTCTTGAATCTCCACAACATAAGCTTGGCATGATGGTTCTCCACATACACTTGTTGAGCCTATCTGTTGTTCAGGTTCGGATTTGGCTAGGCAGGCATTTGGGGTTGCCTTGGTGGAGCATAAGGTAACAGTTGTGGTTGGGCAGGTGGTGGAGGCAGAAGAGCGGGAAGAGAGTTGTATTGTGGCCTCCACCCCTGATGAAGTGCATTCCACTGAGGTTGCGGCTAAGCATAGGATTGAAATGAATGGGTCGCTAGTTGGGCAGGATATTGAGATGTGAAGGACCAAGGAGGAGGCATGGACCAGGAAGGATGAGTAGGGGGCCCCCAAGAAGGTATGGAGGGAACTTGGTTGGGGTTGTAGTATGCTTAAGATGCCCCTTGCATCCACTGCTGATATGGTCTAGGTCCATGTAGCCTCCTTTGGTTTATGTAATAGATCTATTCAGTAACTCCTTCGGTCCCTTGGTATACAGCTTTAAGTCCGCGCAAGGAAGGAAACTTGTCTGTAGAATGATTTTCTTCACAGACTGAACAAACCTTTATAGAGTTCAATGGGCATTCATTCCTAGGATGCCTCCTAGTGCATCTAGGGCAAAAATAGCCAAAGCCCTCTCCGCTTCCTCTTGTTTTATTTTGATATGTAAGGTATCCATTTACATGGCAAGAGTCTGCATCATCTCACTCTTGACATCTTCCAACATGTTTCCAATCTCACCTTTAATGGATGAATTGGAAGAAGAGGTACTGGCTATGGGTTGACTCCCCCCACCTTTCTTTTTGGTTGTTCTAGAATGGTTTCTAAAAGTAGTCTTTATGTCCTCATAGGATAGTTGGTAGATGTCTCCCCGGCCAATAGATGGAGGGTGTCTAAAAGGTCTTCCCGGATTCCCCTTAGTAGGACCAACTTCAGAGATTCAGGGTCAAGTGTACACCCGATCCTTTTATAATTAAGTTGGAACCTCTCTTCATAGTCTTCCAGGGACTCATCACTTCCCATGGTCATTCAAAATATTTCTTCTTTAGTATCTTTTGACCTACAATAGTTTCGATACTTGTTGTTAAATGCCTGCTGCATCTAAGCCCAAGTTGTGATGCTATTGCCAGGTAATGCCATGAAATAGCGTAGTGTTGCATCCTTGAGAGTAGAAGGGAACAGTTTCAACTTTTGCTTGTCTTCTGCATAGTCATAAGTTCGACAGATGACAACAAAATCGAACAAGAAGGTGTCAGGATCTTCTGTAGTCATACCATGGAAATGAGGTAGGGCTAAATGGCTTATATTCTTCATTTTGGTGTCCCCATTTGTCTCCCAAATGGGAAAGGTACCCTCTATTCTCTCTCCATTCCCCCTAGCATTTCTGTTTTCAACCATTGGCTCAAGAGGAATGTTTTCTTCTTCTTCTTCCCCTATAGGTTCTTCAAATATGTCTGGCTGTTCACCTAAGGGTTCGTCCTGATCGCAGCCATAGAAGAAGAGAGAAGGTTGGTTGTGTGAAGCAGTGGGGGTGTTGGGCAACAATTTTCCTCAGTTATCTCTATTCCTACGAGGCATGAAAGGAAATATTTTTGGTTGGTTTTTTGTTTCTTTTTCCCCACACTAATAGTACCTGCAGAAACTGAGATTGTGATTGAAAAAAATGGCAACTAGCTAAAATGAACTTGCTGAATGGAAATTTACAGAATTGAAAAGGAAAGCAAGGAAATGCAGAACTGAAAGAAAGGAAATGACTAGTCTACTTTTGCCTAAATAAACTATTAGTAGAATGTTGCAAGAAGAAATAGAAGAAAGCAACAATCACAGAATACTCTGATGCTTCCCCAACAATGGTGCCAAAAAGTGGTGAGCACTAGTATTGCAGCAAGAATGTTGCAACTCCTGGGTTGCCAACTTTACTTTTATCAACCTGGTAGTTCGTAACAAACTTGGAAGCATCAATGTTGTATGCACAAGTACTAATTCTCACTGTAGGTTGTCACTTGATCAGCTGGCGCAAGATCACTAGGAGCTCAAGCCAACTTCTATAGATCCTAGAAGAAGCTCTATGTGTGATGAAAGAAAGAAAGATTACTCTACAAAAGCTATTCTAATTGCAAAAAGGAAAAAGACTGTAAAGTAAAGCAAGACCTAGTAAACCCTAATTAGCAAGCTAATTTTACTTTTTCCAAAAACACTATGAAAACCATGAAATAAATGCCATTACCTACTCAATAAAGTGAAAAACATCTAACCATGGTATTTCTAGAAGTAAATAAGCAAAAAACATATTTTTGGATTTTTATGTGTTTTTATGTGAATTTGACATGCATCTAATTTATTGTGTGAGTGTGGCATCGAACAAGTGGCGTTAAAGGGTGGTGTTGGAGCTTGAGAGGATGTAAGATGGTGTGGATGGGTTTTAAGAGGTCTTAGGTGGCCTTCTAGAGGCTTTTCCCACACTCAGCCTTCAAAAGAAAGCCTACAGGAAAAACTACAGGAGGCCTACAGGAGGAGGACGAGAGCAATTTCCGCTATTTTGATTGTGTGAGAGTGGTTGGAAAAGGTGGATGAAGGTTGGAATGAGGTGTTAGGGTGCCTAAGGTCTACCATGAATCACCAAGAGAGAGAAAGGTGATTGGGTTTGCTCAAGGAGAGAGGAAGAAGTTTTATGAAAAAAATGAAGGAAACTAGGTGTTACACAGTAATTTGTCACCTTTGGTCACCGTCCCTGTTACCCCTGTTTTCGTATATTGGAGGATACATTCCGAGACCTGTGAGCAGTGACATAGCCTAAAAACACTTGCATTATGTTCCCCTGAGTATGTACTTCATGTTCCCTGAAGACACCTTCTGCAAATTATCCCTGAAAAGTGCCCTTTTTCCATTGGCGCAGGTACATAGTGTCTTATCCGCGCCAATCACTGAGATCCTCAAAAAGGGGCGTGCCCATTGGCGCTCTGTCCTAGAACAAAACTTGTGCCAAATAAGTTTGGTAATGATTTTTGGCAAACGCGCACCCGTATGTTTTTTCCTTTCAGATCATGAAGTCTTTTGAGGGAAAAATCCATCTGATAGAGGTCAAGAGTCATCATCTATCCTCAGTAGCTTTTTCAGAGATAATGTTGATCCACAATGGTGTCCTGGTGCATTGAATCTTCCTCCCTTCTCCATTTATAAAAGTCTGTCCTCATGCATTAGACAAGCTAGTTTTTTAGTTCTAAGAGTTCTGGAGTAATGCTAGAGTGATAGTAAGAGTTTTGAAGCATAGGGAGGTTATGCTGCCGGAATCCTGA
>APFE031211699.1:75670-87502 GCA_000404065.3 Pinus taeda | reverse complement strand
TAATGATGATTGAGTTATATCCTTTCTGACTGATATATAGTTGCATATATTGGATTTTATGCTTGTATTTGTGTCGTTCTTTGCATGTGCAGGTGTCCATTCACGAGGATCGTGGGGATTGTGACCAGCTGGAGTAAAGGAATGGGAGCAACGACTCTTCTACAAGTATTAGCATTGGAATCCAAGTAGGCCCTCGTCATCGATCTTTGATTTGCAATTAGGAACCTGCGTGTTAGCGTTGTTTGATTGTTGCTTGACCCCATTTGGGCTAGTGGGATCGCCTCTGTCCGCAGAGGGGATTTACCTGTTCAACACTAGGGCAGAATTGAGGTGAGGTTTAGGAGACCTGTAGGGCATGGATTAAATGGAGGATGTGGTTGTTGATAAGTTGGCATACTACTAGAAGAGATCTACTACAAAGGAACTAACAGTCAACCAAGAAAATCAAGCAACAAATGAAATGAGTGCATTTAGAAAAAACAGAGTTTTGCATTAAAATGGTCTAAACTATGATCTATGAAAGGAAATGCTGAGAAATGTTGTAGGAAAGGAAAGTATGAAAGAGAACTATTGAAAATCAGGAAATGAACATGATAAAGGATATCTGAAGCAAAGAAAAATTGGACTATTAACCTACTAAAGAGCTGCAAACACTAGAAGTCTTATGAATGAGGAAACTCTGTGGTTTTTGGGGCAGAAAGAGAGTTTTTGCCTCAAATCCTGGTCCCAGAAGGAGGAAGAGAGGCCAAGGCACTATTGCCAACCTTTTAAATCTTTTCTGATCGCTACTTAACCTGCTACAACAAGCACAATGGAAGAAAACTACTAAATCATCAAAAGCAACCTATTCTTAACCATAAAAGAAATACATCTAACAACAAATTAATCTACAAACTGAAGTAAAGCATACAAATACAAATAAAGAGAAGCTTGGCTACTTGGATTGGGCCCTAACCCAAGAGCTTCATCCCTTTGAGGTAACTCAGTGCTAGCTCAAAAAGGATTCCGTCTTCATTATCAAAAAGTAGCAAGATTACATGAAACTTTCACAAAATAATAAGCTCGAAATTTAAGCAGAGTTTACATAAGCAAAAATCCAACCCTAGTGAGGCCCTAGGCCTCTCTACTTATACATTTGAAGCTACTAACAACTTCCTTAAAATCAAGGAGGCTTGGCTCCCAAAAATCGAGATAACTGTCAGTCATCCTCCACTTACTCGACTGCCTTCTAGTGCATCATTTGACTGCTTGTACTCTGAGCTAAATGAAGCGGAATTCAAAGTGAGGATTAATAAATGAGGGGGGGATTCCATCCTATAAGTCCTCTCCTCTATCTACTTCGAGTTCCATTTGACCACTAGATCCTTGACATTGACCTCGAAATCCATCAATAATTTGCGTTAAATACATGTTAGACCACATGGCATCATAACTAACTCAACTCACTCTATAAGCATAAATATAATCAGAAAATCATACAGTAAGCTAAGAGAATGGTTGATTTGACTAGGTTACGAGGTAAAATGAGCCCATATAATTTTAGGCTCATCAATGACATAGACAAAGCAAGAAGGTTCATTGAACAAATCCAATTGATACACCAAAGAGTTCAAGAACAACTTGAAAAGAGCCAAGGCAAGTACAAAGCAAGGCACAATAAGCATCACATATATCACAAGTTCCAAGTCAGTGATGAAGTTTGGCTTCACATTAGCAAAGAGAGGCTCCAAGGAGAAGGTAAAAAGCTAAAATGAATTAGATATGGTCTATTCAAAATTTTGGAAAAGATTGGTAACAATGTCTTCAAGTTCGATTTTGCTTCTGTTGACAGTGCTGGACCCACCAACATGTCAAGGGGATTTCCCTGGTAAGAAGTCCCAATTAGACCTCGAACCGTTTGGTGTAGGAGTCCCAGTAGTGGGTCATAGAGAAATGCCTTGACCATGATGTCGCGCAGAAGCAAGTAAGATAACTCTGTTGGTAGCAAGTGTGTGACTGCTGCAATGAGTCAAGGAAGGTGCAGGAGAGGTTCCTAACATAGTTGGGTTGAGATCAGTGTGCCCCTTGGCAACATGTAAGTGTGCGCAGCTGGGAAGGGAGCACACAAGCGGAGATGCATCACAAGTAGGAAAGCAGGTCAGTCTGACAATCCAAAGTGATGGTTAAACCAACAACACATCTGCAACAAGATTCATAAAATTGGATACAAAAGTGTTCATACAAAACTATGCAAGTTAAACAACATACATTTCTAAAGCAATTGGAACAATCCAAATACAACAACATCATATGCATGAAAACATGTTGGCTCTTATTATATAAAGAAGTGTAAATTCCAATCATACAATACATCAATGTAAACCTACTAGCCCCAACAGTCAAACATTACAACCACATCTACCTTCTCCTCCAAAGAGATGAACTAGCTCCGTGTAGTGGAGAAGCCAAGGCGCGTTATAATATTGTCCAAGATCTTTCCAAGATAGTCTTATTAGAAGCTTGGCTGACCAAAAGCCCTTAGAATGAGTTATGAGGGACTATTTATAGCAAAGGGTGGGGTGACCCTTGACATTACCCTTTGTGATAGTTCAACTACCCTGATGACTCTTCTCCTTTTTTATGACTGTTACATCCAACTATTGACACTTGACTTACACTTGACATGACTCAACATTACAATATACATGTACTCATGTGAGACAACATGGCTTGAGCAAGCCATGCAAGACATCACTGACACTTGGTCCGGTGTGATGAGACCAACTCTTTGACATGCTTGTGATGGTGAAGGTGGTGAGTTGATGCCAAGCTTGGTCATTTGTGATGGTGTGCATGCACCCCATGGTGACATCTTGTTGAAGCGAACACTTGCATCCGTTGCAACCAGTGCATTGGTTGAAATCCTTTGTCCAACTCGTCTGCAAATATGTGCATGTTCTTCTTGGGTGCGGATGAACCGGAAACACACTGATGCATAATGTCCATGTTGATCTTCAAGTGTGTGATGGTGTTCATGTGCATCAACTTGCTGAAGTACATGTTCAGCTCCATTTGGACTTGCTTCTTATCTTCACCTTGGTGAGTGTGTTGAATGGGTTGGATTGCATGTGTGCACACAATGACATGAATCCCTTGCATGTGATCAACAACACTTCTCACCATGTCTACTTCGTGTCACCTACTGAGATAGGTCTATAACTTGTATGAGTGCAATTTAATCCGTGAATGCATGTTGCACCCACTGTTGTTCCTGTTCCTGTTGCAACTCATTCATCTGTCTATGCAGCTTCATGTTCTTCCTTGAGTCATTGCTTCAGCACATGCAACTCCTTCTCTGTCTTCGTTTAATCTTCATTTCGCACCATCACCTCATAGCCTGAGTCTCCAAAGTTTCTTTCATTATTAGTGGATTTTCTTGATCTTACAATCTTTGTTCCACCTCTGTGTTGTCAACAACCTTCCTCTTGAATTCATTACATCCATTGCATTCATTGCATTCCTTGCATTTGTTGTGCTCATTGTGTTTGGTATGTTGCCTTCAACTATTTTTCATGATGTTGCTTCCTTTGATATCTTGATGTTTCTGTCTACGAACAACTTGATATCTTTGTGAGTAGGCAAGCTCATAGACATTTGATCAACTGCATCTCCAAGTGTGTTATGAACGGTGTCTTCGACTATACTCTCTTGGAAACCATTGTACCTACATTGTTGAGAGGTAGATGAACACCTACAATACCTGGAGACATGAAAACACTCATGGCAAGAAATCTGTCAGCCGAAAACCAAAATGAACTAGAGAACTGACATGCAACATACATGTGTGACTGATAATGAAGGTTGCATAATTTCGGTCAGGAGGTCGGGAGACTGATTGTCAAGACTACATAAAACACATTCTGGGCTGTTGCGAGACTGACTAAATTCTAGAACTATGCAATGCACAGTCCAGGCTGGCTGTCAACTATTGGGATTGCGCAATGCGCAATCTCAGCTGGCAATCGCTGTAGGCTTAGTGACCGCATTGTGCAATTTTTTTGGCCAGCAGTCACTGTCCCTTAGGATTGCGCAAAGCAAGCATGGGGAAAAACTAGTGGGCAGAAATGCACACTTCTAGAGAGGAAGGTAGAGACTTCCCTCTCAAGATTGCACAATGCTTTCTAGTGAGGCAGAGTCTGGGCCAAGGTTTGCCAGACTCGCCGACGGGCAACTGAACATGAATTTGAATGCGAATTCATGCTGATAATGAGTGTATGCATAAGTGAATGAGCATGCATGTAAATGGTGAATGAAAGATTTAGAAAATGGAACAACATGCATGTGGGTGAGGTGAGTCGCTAAATCAGCGACCGTTCATGAAAAACAGTTTCATGCATGAAATGACAATGAGATGTTGACGAAAACTGAAATAGTACTAAGAAAAGCTAATATACATGTAAACGATAGCAAGCATTAAAAAAAATCAAACGAACAGTACTCATACAAGCGAAAACACAAAAAGCGATAGAAATGCAACACAAGGTATGGGAAGCAGGCTTACCCCAAAACAACTAAGTTGAATGTGTTGGCTGCTCCTAGATATGATGTGGGATGTCAGAGTTGCAAGGTTGATGTGAGGAATGAGCTTTGCAGCGTTCGGTTGATGAGTTTTGATAACATCGAGGTTGTGACGTGCATGCCACAAGTCTAGGGAAAGCAACATTTGGTGGGAGGTTTCTAAAATGATCCTTGCATGTAACCTCCAACTGCTAAAAATAGATCCCTGAAACAAGGGATTCCTTTGCATGCTACCTTGAGAGAAGCATCCCATGCATGTAAGTCAGTTTTTCTTGGTCCTGGAGGGAACTGGTCAACTCAGTTACACATGTAAGAGGTTGTTCGACTACTTGAAGGAAATGCGCATTTCTGGCTGGGAGCTGGGCTGACTGCCCAATAGATTTGTGCAATTTCTAGGCAGAGTATCTAATTGCTGCCAAGATTTGCATAAATTCTGGGCTAAGCAGCCCTACTGGGGAAAATTGCACAGTTCCTGTTGGGAGTGCTGACTGGCAGAATTGCGCAATCTTGGAGCCTAACAGGCTGCCAGACAATATTGCGCAATTTCTGGAGGGAAGGTTGGTTGCCCTCCAGAAATGTGCAATTTTCTTAGAGAAGCTACTTAGTCTGCAGCTGGACCAAGTCCAGGTGAATAGCCTGTGAGGGGAATGGATCAAGCTATGATTGACAGGCTGCCTTTGTGCAAGAAAAACACTGAAGCTTGTGAAATTGATGAAGCAAGGCAAGATGCTGTGAAAATTTGGAAGGGAGGCTCCAAAACAAAGCTAAGGAAAAATTTTGGAGGGTGGTTGTAACCACTACAAAAATTGCAGACAAACTGGTAGAACTCCAAATCTCTGAATGGACCTTGTTTGTGAAAAGCAAGTCTAACACCTCTGGAAGTATTGTTTAGTTCTCAGCTCCTCTTGGTTTCACACTAGCTTGATTGTAAGATGTAGCATATGCCAAACTCTTGGTTGATTGACACACATTCCAAGCCAAGGCAGCACAATTGTTTCTATTGGGGTTGAGGGGTATATTGGTGCACAAGGAGTATAGTCGTCAGAGTCTTAGTTTCATCTCTGGTGTTGCTCCGCTACCAGTAGGCCTGGATAGTACCACGATGAAGTCACATAGAAACACAAGCATGGCTCCGCTTCCAGCGAGCTTGGTCAGTACCCTAACGAAGTTACTTGCATCACCTCTCTGCACAGGAAGCCTTTCTCTTCTTTTGCCTTATTCATTTCTCATTTTTTTTTCATTTTTTCATTCATTCTTTTATTTTTGTAACTGTGCATAGCACATATTCATTTTAGAGGCAGAAGAGGGATCCCAACTTATTGAGAGAAAAAAATGTTGTTCCAGTAGAGAAGTAATTTAGTATACCTCTAACGTGCTTGTTAAGGTTTTCCCCATCACCTTACTCTACTTGACTGAGCTGACAAGGGTTAACCCCAAAGCAACCAACTAGAGTAGGTGATACTAGTTAGCGTGCAAGTGTTGTGTTTTCACCAAGGTTCACTTCGAATAGTATGTATTTTCCTTTGACGTATCATGGACTAAAAGTAACAAATTCTTCATACAAAGGTAGGATGATAGATAACCAAGTACTGATAACAGCACAAGGCCTCTTGTACTTTACCCAGCTTTCTTCAAAATTCATACATGGTTTCATGCAAAACTATCCTACGAAACAAAACAAGCGAACTAAAAAACAATGAAGAAAAGCAAGAGCAGAAGGAAAAGAGAAATAAAAGCAAGTAAGAAAACAAGAAAGCAGACAAACAAACAAATAAAGCAAGTAAGCAAACAAGCATGCAAGCAAACACTACTCATACTCCTAAGCTAATAGTGGATGAGTCATCTCACGTGAAGTGATACTTCCAGTGTAGCCACCGGTATTGGTTGACCCATGTTGGTGAAGGCATGGTTCACAAACAAGACAGTTGCGTGAACCAGCAAACAAGAAAGATGTAACAATGAAGACAAACACACTTCGAGCTTACAAGTGACCACAGGACAAAGATGAGTGGAAGTGCATGACAAGCATTCTGTGGTGCTGCCATGATGTTGTGCTTCACTGCATGCATATGTTAAGTGTATGCATTCTCTTGACTTTGACATGCAAGAAAACGTGAGAAAGGTAGACCACTTGTGTTGTGCATGTGTTCTTGTTGTGTAAGATTCCTGCAATGCATGAGCGATGGGATCGTGTAGTCCGAGTGGAGGAAGTGGAATCTATGTGTTTGGTTGATCTTCTATGCAAAGCAGAGAGTGATGAGGAGCCTTGAGTGTTTCAACAATTTCCTGACCGGAAGCGAAACCAACCTTAGGACAGCGAGGGCCTGACATAACCATCAGCTTGGGTTGAAGTGCCTCAACAGTTTGGGGGGTTTCAACCTCATTGATAAATAGATCATCTTAGACCAGTGTCTTGGATAGATTAACAATGGCTGAATCAACATCGTGATTGGATGAGGAAGTGAATAGATCACGAAAACCAAGATCAGAAAATTCAGGATGTTTGTCGGCATCCTCATGATTTGATGAATTGGGCAGAGGGATAGATGAGAAGCAAAGATGTTCACCCTCTGTGTTTTCAAGAAAGATAAATGACAGATTGAATGGATTTTCCAAGGAAGACGTGTCCTCTCCGCACTATAATGACAGATTGACATTCAAGGTGTCCTGTGAATGATCAGAAGTAGAAGCATCCAAAAATGAGTTTTCACTGGGGAAATCAGCAGTGGAAGAATCACAAGGGATGTCAGGATGAAGCAGATGAGGTGTGGTTGGAAGGGAGTCATCCTTCACTGCGAGCTCTTCTTTAGATTCCTGCACACACTCATCTTGAATGATGGTGCAAGTTGGTTGCATAACACCAACTCTGTCGACAGCTTGATCCTCGTTCACAGCAGGTGAGGAGTCCGGAATGGGAGAACATGAGACAGTACAATCCGGAGGATCAAAAAGACGCGAGGACGGAGGTTGAGGGAACGATTCCACATGAAAACCAACAAGCTTGAAATCAAAATTTGTGCAAATCTTAAGAGCAGGTGGGGTGGGAGGATGTGAAAATTCGACAGAGTTATGTGCATGATCTCCCACATCACTCCACGGTGGTGGAGCTAGTTGATGAGGTGAAGGTAGACAATCACTTGTGATAGCAACTGTGCCTGCCTGTGATTGCACAGCTCCATCACTGAAGTGTGTTGAGTGAGGTTTAGATACATGAAGAAGATGCTCAAATCTTCCATCAAGAAATTCCCAATCAATATCATCTTTTGGGAATCGGTATGCAAGATTACAAAAGCATGTGTGAAACTATTCAACAGATTCATCGGGTGCTTTTCATAATTCCATAATTTCTTTGTTGAGTGCTTTATAGTTAAAGTGATTTAAAGCACGGTCTATCTCTGTGGCTAGATGAACAAGAGAATGAATGTATTTTTCGAGTAGCGTGGCACACTAGTGCCTTGGGTGTACTCAAAGCGTGTATATGAACAATGCATAACTTATGTATTCTTCACAGAATCCATGTCTTCCACATGAGCCTACAATGCCAACCGTGTGCCTTACCAAGGCTACGTACCCTCCACCATCAAATGTTTTATGAGACAAGTTATCCGAGAGATTTTTCGGGATGATGAAATCGTTTCCATAAGACATGCGTTCAGGAAGAGCAGCTCGGTAGTGAGTCATGATAGATGTGTAGAGATTCAAAACAAATGGGAGGACTCATCTTGTCATCTGGCCCTCCTTCTAGCTGTAATAGCCCTCCCCTTAATAATAAATAATAAATAATAATATAATAATAACTTAATTTTCTGGATAATTCCTTTAGTTTGGAGAATGTAATTATCCCTCTGCCTAATAATTTAATAAAATAATAAACAATAAATAATAATAATTAAATAAATACCATAAGAATTATGATAATAATATAAATAATAAATAATATAAATGAGATTAAAAATAAATATCGCTCCTTAATTAATATGTAATAAATATAAAATAATAAATAAATAATAATATTACTATTAATCACTTAAATATGTAATAATAATAAATATAATTGATAATTAATATATATATAAAGAAAATAAATAAAAATAATAAAAAATAAAATTAGTAATAACCATACTAAAGCTATAGATAAGAATAAATAAAAAGGAAGGAAATAAAACAAGAAAGCTAAAAATCAAAAGAAAAGTAAGAAATAAAACGAGAAAACTAAAAATCAAAAGAAAGTTGCACGTAGACACATGGACTGTGTGCATGTGGTTCCCCTTCCAATGTCTGTTATATTTAATAGATGGGAAGATGATGAGAGACATTCCTGCATTCCATCATTCTGAGATTCTATCTTTCATTCTCTTGGGAGAATGGTGTTTTAAGACTTAGGAGTCAAAGGCAGTAGTACGTTGATTGAGGGCTCGGGGGTAGCTAGTTGTAGCAGAATCCTTGCACAATTGAGCCTACAGTTGGGTGGAGAGTCGTCTCCAAAACCTTCTTGTCATCTGGCAGACTTCGATCACAGGTAATAAAGGTATGTACTTATTTGTTGATTTTAATTTTAATTAGGAAATTAATTTTATATTTACTTTGGGCTGTTACATATGGTATCAGAGCCTAGGTTCAACTCTTAGGGCCTATAGACATTTTAATGTAGAAAACTCCGATCTAAATGAATTTAATTTTTTTTTTTTTTATTTTTATTACAATCTATGGGAACACAACTAAATTTCAGTACAACATATCACCCAGAGACAAATGGTCAAACAGAAAGAGTAAACCAATTGTTGGAGGACATGCTAAGAATGTATGTCATGGATCAACAAAACCAATGGAAGAAATACCTTCCCTTAGTAGAGTTTGCATACAACAATAGTTACCACAGTTCAATACAGGCAGCTCCCTTCGAAATCTTGTATGGAAGACCATGTCGTATTCTGTTAAGTTGGGATCGAATAGAGGATCAAGTCATGTTGGGACCTGAAATGCTCTAAGAAATGGAAGAACAAATGGCCACAATTAAACAGAGACTAAAAGAAGCCAGGGATCGCCAGAAAAGTTATGCTGATACAAAGAGAATTGATAGAAACTTTGAGGAAGGAAGCCAAGTTTTCATTAGAATCAAGCACTTTAAAAGTTCCTTTAGGATGGGTAAGGGAATAAAGTTATCACCTAGATTTGTGGGGCCATTCACAATCCTAGATAGGATTGGACCAGTTGCTTACAAGCTCGAGCTGCCATTCCATCTAAGAAGGATGCATAATGTGTTTCATGTTTCTATGCTTAGAAAATATGTACCTGACCCGTCCCATGTTTTGAAATTTGAAAAATTGTAAGTTTCCGAGGAAGAAGTCCTTCAGGTCGAACCATTCTGTATACTAGACCGTCAGGTTTGTCGACTCAAGAACCATGAGTTTGAGCAATTCAAGGTCCAATGGGACCAATATAGCCCAGGGTTAGCTACCTGGGAAGATGCAGCTGTTATTTTTCAAGACTTTCCTTATTTACTTGATTAAAATGTGTGGAAATGCTTCTTAGTTAACACAGGTACTTGACTAATATGATATAATGATGCACATATGGTTCTTATAGTGATACTGTATCCTTATGATTGCATAGGATTTATGATGCTACAATATGAGGTTTATTTACACATGGGTCATTTATTATGGAAAGTCATGATATATATATCTGATGCAATATGTCCATATCATAATGGAAAAGCATGTCATAGTTGCATACAAATGACATGCATGAGCACACAGTTTGTTATTAACAATGATGAATATTCTCATGATGACACAAAAGACTTGGCATGTGGATTATTTTCTATGATACTATGATGGTATAGCAAATGCATCGTTACATGTTGAATTGTAATGATCGATAGGACTACACATTGGGCCATGAGAGCGGTTTATTTGACGATCTCGTGCGAGCCCATACGCATGAGGGAAAATAAGTAACACCATATGGGCTGGGGACAAACTCAATCAACACCACATATGCGAGTGGTTCCTTTATCTTGTGTATAGCTCTTGATGGATAACTCTTGAAGAGCTATGGGACCATCTTGAGGAGGCCAAGTGCCTGATGTTCTAGGCTAGATGCCTATTATTGGATTGGGATGCCGAAGTCTGGAAGGGATGTAAAGGACTTTGATGCCTGGGGCTGTGTGTCGTAGTAGTTGTGGAGGGAGTGGGCCAACCTTGTGAGATGCTCGGGGTCATTGAGTACCGGACCGGATGCCTGCCTTGGGGCAGATGAGGTCTGAGTTAGACGCGAGCCTTGGGGCTAGCCTTGGACTAGGATACAAACCAGGTCAGGCTTATGCCTGGTGCCGAAAGTGGGAAAAAGGACAGTGATCCCTTGATGTTTCCTGGGGTGTTGGGGACTTTCGATTCCTGCTGGTTATACTAGTTCAGCAGAGGGTGTTGGCAACTTGAAGTAAATTAAATAATAAATAATAAATAATTCAACTTAACTTCGGGACGAAGTTCCTTAAAGTGGGAGAGTATGTAATATCCCTCCCTTTAATAATAAATAATAAATATAAATAATAAAAATAAATAATACAAAAAATAATGTAATAATATAAATAATAAATAGTAATAAATAAATCACTTAATAATAAATGAGATTAAAAATATATACAAAGAAAATAAATAAAAATAGTAGTAACCATACTAAAGCTGTAGATAAGAATAAATAAAAAGGAAGGAAATAAAACAAGAAAGCTAAAAATCAAAAGAAAAGTAAGAAATAAAACAAGAAAGCTAAAAATCAAAAGAAAGTTGCATGTAGACAAATGGAGTGTGTGCATGTGGTTCCCCTTCCAATGTTTAAATTGATTTTGAAAATATCCATGTAAAGTCTATCTCCAACAACATAAATATCTAATTAAATATCTAATTAACTTTACTAATTAACATTAAATTTAAATTAGAGTGGCACTTACCTAGCCAAATAAACATGTAATTAATAAACTAAATTTAGCTATGAATAGTGTTACCAGTGGTAGAAGTAGGCTTACCGTAACAAGGTTTTGGGGACGACTCTCCACCCAACCATAGGCTCAATTGTGCAAGAATTCGCTACAACTGACCACCCCCGAGCCCTCAATCAACGTACTACTGCCAGTGACTCCTATGTCTTAAAACACCATTTTCCCAAGAGAATGAAAGATAGAATCTCGGAAATATGGAATGCAGGAATGCCTCTCATCTTCCTCACCATCTATTAAATAGAACAAACATTGGATGGGAACCACATGCACACACT
>APFE031211699.1:29035-75479 GCA_000404065.3 Pinus taeda | reverse complement strand
CAAACATTGGATGGGAACCACATGCACACACTCCATGTGTCTACATGCGACTTTGATTTTTAGCTTTATTGTTTTATTTCTTTACTTTTCTTTTGATTTTTAGCTTTCTTGTTTTATTTTCTTCTTTTTCATAGCTTTACTGATTTTTTTATTGTTTTCTTTGTTTTATTTCTTTTGTTTGTTCTATTTAATAGATGGGAGGAAGATGAGAGGCATTCATGCATTCCATCATTCCGACATTCTATCTTTCATTCTCTTAGGAGAATGGTGTTTTAAGACTTAGGAGTCACAAGCAGTAGTACGTTGATTGAGGGCTCAGGGGTGGCCAATTGTAGCAGAATCCTTGCACAATTGAGCCTATGGTTGGGTTGTCATCTGGCAGACTTCGATCACAGGTAATAAAGGTATGTACTTATTTGTTGATTCTAATTTTAATTAGGAAATTAATTTTTTATTTACTTTGGGCTGTTACACTAACGCCATAAATGTTGATGATGCTAGACCCGCTAACATGTCAAGGGGATCTGCCCGGTAAGAAGTCCCAATTAGACCTTAGATCGTTTGGTGTAGGAGTCCTAGCAGTGGATCGTAGAGCAATGCCTTGACCGCAATGTCACACATAGGCAAGTAAGATAACTCTGTTGGTGGCAAGGATGTGACTGTTGCAGTGAGTCAAGGAAGGTGCATGAGAAGTTCCTAACACAGGTGGGTTGAGATGACTGCACCCCTTAGCAACCTGTAAGTGTATGCAGCTGGGACGGAAGACACGAGCGAAGATAAATCACAAGAAGGAAAGCAGGTTAGTCCGGAAGTCCAAAGTGATGGTTAAACCAACATCACATATGCAATAAGATTCATATAATTGCATATAAAAGTGTTCATACACAACTACGTAAGTTAAACAACATACATTTCTAAAGAAACTAGAACATTCCAACTACAACAACAACATATGCATGAAAACGTGTTGGCTCTTATTATATAAAGAAGTGTAAGTTCCAATCATAAAATACATCCATGTAAACTTACTAACCCCAACAGTGGAACGTTACAGCCACATCTGCCTTCTCCTCCAAAGACATGAACTAGCTATGTGCAGTGGAGAAGCCAAGGCGCATTACAATACTGTCCAAGCTCTTTCCAAGATAGTCTTATCAGAAGCTTGGCTGACCAAAAGCCCTTAGAATGAGTTATGAGGGACTATTTATAGAAAAGGGTGGGGTGACCCTTGACATTCCCCTTTGTGACAGTTCAACTACCCTCATGACCCTTCACCTACTCTATGATTGTTACTTCCAACTATTGACACTTGACATGACTCAACATTACAATATACATGTACTCATGTGAGACAACATGGCTTGAGAAAGCCATGCAAGGCATCACTGACACTCGGTCCGTTGTGATGAGACCAACTCTTTGACATGCTTGTGATGGTGAAGGTGGTGAGCTGATGCCTTGCTCCATGGAAACTAACTCCAAGATTGGAAAGCCATTCAATACCCTCATTTATGACAAAACCACCTCCATTTCCTATAAATTGAGCACTCATCATAGTGATCAAGGGGCTAGAATCTGAAGTTTGTAAGGAAACTTTGTTGGTTTGAGGATTGAGTTTATGTTAAGCAATGTTATGCTACTGGAGTGTTGAGCTTTTGATGTGGCAAGGGTTGAACTGACGCTGGAGGAGTGGCACAGGATCGAACTGTATTGGGTGATACTCTTCCTTCTACATTAATAAAGAGCTTATTCCTTTTCTCATATGATTGTTCATATTTGTGATCATTATGTGTTTCAATGTATTTTATTCCATTGTTTTATAGTTGATAGTTCATGTATGCTTTGATCGTTTCTTGTTTCTGTTTCTCTTGATGCAGGTACCTTTTGAGTGGATTTAGTTCAAGTGGGAGTGACGGGAGTGATTCAAAAGAGATTTAGGAAGTGAAAGGCAAGAAGTAATTTCCTTCATCTCATCTATCTTCTATAAGAAAAGGTTAAACTAATTTCATTTTGTTGTTCGAGGTGTAGTCACCCACCTAGGGAAGATGTGTTTATCCATAGATGCAAATTCCATGTAACACTTAGCCATAAACAACCAAATGAACACACACTAGGATGTCTTACCCAACATTAGGCTTGGAATAAGTGTCCCATTCATCTGTGGTTATTGTTTTTATCTTTTATTACATGGAATTTTCACTAGGGCTATTACAGAACCCTCCCCCTTGGGGGACACTGTCCTCAGTGTTCAATCACACATGTACCTCAACAACCTGCTGAAAGAATACATATTTCTTATGGAGTTTTATAACAAAACTCAATGCAATATTTACAATGAAAGATTTTCTCAAGAGAAAACATCATGAAAACATGATAATATACCGCATAATGGAGCTTTATAATACAACTCATTATGGTATTTACAATGATCATCCTGCTGAATGCTAACTCATATGACATCATAACATCATGATAACATAACCACATGATATCATAATAACATGATAACATAACCATAATGACATGATACCCATACCGCATAGTGGAGCTTTATAACACAACTCATTACGGTATTTACATCCATACACATGGGTACATATAGAAACATCACCATAAATATAGATACCAAAACATATATCAACACATGTACTAAGGCTTATCTCAAACCATATACTAAACACCATATCTAAGAACATATCAAAACATTATATAGCATATATCAACCATCATAAAGCATATATCGAACCACCATAAAGCATATATCGAACCACCATAAAGAATATACCAAGCCATCATAAAGCAAATACCAATCCACCATAAGAAAATGCCAAACCACCATAAGAAAATACCAAACCACCATAAGCAAATACCAACCCACCATAATAAAATACCAACCCCCCATAAGGAAATACCAAATCACCATAAGAGAAGGATCCCTTATCATTCCTCCTGTAAGGATGATAGCAATGACGATCATGGTGTCTATCGGAACCCTAGTATTTAAGCCACTTTTTCAGGCCCAGAGCCCAGGCCACTACCCAGATTGGAATTATAGCTTGGAATCAAGAAAAGTACAGGGAAACAATGAAGCAAAATCAATAAACTCAACAAGACCTTAACCAAGCCATCATAAATCAAATACAAAGCCATCATAAAGCAAATACCAAACCACCATAAGCAAATTTCAAACCAAAATAAGAAAATACCAAACCACCATAAGAAAATACCAATTCACGATAAGAAAATACCAACCCACCATAAGAGAATGCTAAACCACCATAAGAAAATACCACACCACCATATCAAGTTTTCTTTTCCTCAACCGACAAATGAGGAAGGATACATGGCCCGCATCTGATCCGCCATCTCCTATGTAGCTTCATCGAGCCCAAAGTGCTTCCATTGCACTTTAGTTGCTCCGTTTCGGAGGATGAGCAACTTTTTCTGCAATATACATTGAGGCTCCTGCTATAATTCTCCATCTGGTTCCACCTGGAATATAGACCAATCAATCACATGATTAGCATCCTTAACATATTTCGTAAGAAAATATACATGGAAAACATCATGGACTTTCATTATCGAAGGCAATGCAAGTAGATAGGCTACTGGCCCAATCCTCTCAAAGATACTAAAGGGTCCACAAACTTGTTGTGCCAGCTTGGCGCATGAGCCAATCGACAAGGAGCTCTTCTTCAGTTGATGCACAAGTACACTTGTTCCCCAACCTGGAACTCCTTGAACAATTTGTTCCTATCTACATAACTTTTCTACCAATCCCATACTGCCTTGAGATTCTTCTTGATCCCCTGCATTTCATGTTCCATGTCCGCCAACATATCTGGTCCAATCAATACCCTGCTAACTAGATCACTCCAACTGATGGGAGTGTTACAACTCCACCCATACAATGCCTCAAAAGGACGCATCCTTAGTGACTCCTGATATCCATTGTTGTACGGGAACTCTACCAAGGGGAGATACTCTTTCCACTTCCTCTGTTGATGTATCACATACATCCTCAACATATCCTCTAATATCCGGTTGACCTCTCTATCTATCCATCTATCTGCAGATGATAAGATGTGCTAAAGGGAAACTTTTTGCCCAAACCTGTAAATAAATCCTTCCAAAAATTGGAAGTGAACTTCACATCACTATCTAACACAATATTCTTTGGAACACCATGTAGTCTAACCACATATCTGATGAATACCTATGCCACATTGCTAGCTGAGAATGTAGACTTCACCGAAATGAAGTGTGCAACCTTTGTTAACCTGTCGACAATGACCATGATGGAATCATGCTGCCTCACTATCCTCAGTAACCCTGTGATGAAATCCATAGAAATGACCTCCAATTTCCATTATGGAATCGCGATTTTCTGTAGCATTCCACCTGGACGATTGCACTCTATTTTCACTCGCTCATAATCAAAACACCTTGCCAAAAACTCTGCTACATCCCTCTTCAAATTCAGCCAATAGTGATATCTCTTCACTGCTACCAGTGTCTTCTGATAACCTAGGTGACCTAAATATGGTTTCGCATGAAACTCCCTCAAGATCACCTTCTTGAGCTTGTTTTTATCCAGTACATATATCATGTCTCAGAACCTAACCAATCCATCTATTGTACAACAATAGTCCATGCCCGGTGCACCTGCACTGGTACCTGTACCTATACTTCCACCTGTACCATAACCTGTATTATCACCCTGCTGCAACATGTGCACAATCTCCATATACCTGACATCATGTTGTCTTGCCTGCAACATCTTATCGTGCAAGTCTATCCCGTAGGAGTTCATAGTTGCCAAGTGATGTACTTGTACCCTTCTACTAAGAGCATCTTCCACCCTATTCTCTTTACCTTTGATGTACGTGATCTCCAAATCAAACTCGTTGATCGTGGCCAACCATCTAGCCTACCTGTTATTCAGATTTGGCTGATCAAACAAATACCTCAATCCAATATGATAACTCAGAAATACAAATGTCCTGCCAATAATATAGTGTCTCCACATCTTCAATGTATGTATGATCATTGCTAACTAAAGATCATGTGTCGGGTAGCTTTGCTCATGCTCATTTAGTTTTCGTGACTCATAACATGCTACTTGTCCATCCTGCATAAGGAATCCACCAAGCCCTTTTTTGGTGCCCATTTTTGTCCCCAATTTTCTACCTCTCATCTCTATTCTCACCATATTTTGCCTATGAAAGTAATCCTACTACCTACCCTATCACCTACATCACTTCCTAAACACCACTAAGACATGACTAAGAGGTAAATGCACCTAACTAACATCATTTTGCTATTTGTGATTGAATTTAAGTGATTTTTTGAGTCATGTCCCTATATGCTAACTATTTATTCATCGGTTTAGCTGGAAGCTTGGTGGAAGGATTGGAAGGTCCGCATAATGGAAAGATGCCTTGTCATCAACATTGATCTCATCTTTCATATTCAAACAACGATCCTTGACCAAGTTCGAGATAGTCTTACGAAGTGGACTCCTTCCTATTTTGACCATCGAAGTTTACACAGTGATCTGTAAGTACAAGCATGATGCTTCCAGGATCGATTTTTTATATTAAGTGTGATAATTCCAAGGCCGAAGATCCTCCAGATTAGAATCAAAGTGGACTACTCTCATAATAGCAATCAATTACTCTAAAAGGAAGTAGTTTGTTCTAAGTAGAGTCAATATGATTTGGACTAGATTGAGCAGTTCTTAGATTAGTTTATAGTTGATAAGGTTTCCATAGTTAGTTAAATTGTTATTTTTACATTCACACATTCGCCTTTAAAGGGCGTTGTAATGCAAAGACAATTCTAGTGAAGCTAACTAGTTAAGAGTTAGAATTGTTGTTGTTGATACATTGTGACTTATGTCAATTGGTTCCCAAACTCTATTTTGAAATATACATGACCACTTTCAAGTTGTGAGCCAGAAGTGTTGTTATCATGGTTGATTGCGAATTATGTCTCTGATGTTTTAAATCCTTCTTCTATTGTAGTAGACTAGCTTACTCCAGGCATGGGAGGGCCTGCCACCTTTGGAAATAAGTCTCATTAATAGTTCAGATACCTAGGTGTGTGTCTGTGATTTTATAGTTTTAATCATGTGTGTTACAGCTACGAATAATGGTATATGATTTCATAACATATGTGTGGTTTTTTACCTTACAAATTAAACAATTTAAAGATTGCTTTCCCATGTTAAAGATCTCTGATTCATTGTATAACATGAGCTCATACTTTGATACAGAGCCATGCTCCATCCTTTCATTCAAAGTCACATTTATTCATATTTATAATTGGAGTGTCCATGATAGAGAAAATCAAGCGATTCTTGAAGTATAAGAAGCATGATTCCTGTGTGTTTATCCATGTAAATTATGATGTATGGTATGAGTATGAACAAATAACTTCTTTTGTATAATTAAGTGGTTGATTTATGGTTTGAAAGGTTTTGATTGTGATTGCAAACAAATTTGATCTTGGTAGTGATAGGTGTGGTTTTCTTCATTTCTGTAATTTGAATTGTTTGATTTGTTTCAAGCATTATGATCTAGTTCAATTATTGTGGTTTACTTCAAAGCATTTAATTCAGAGCAACGATTTGAGTCATTAAATTATCATAAGATAATTTAGATTTATTTTTGCATAATAGAATAAGTTTGATTTCCATTTCCAATATTGTAGTATAGAGATTGATTTCATAGCAGTGTGACAATTCAATTTCATTTATACACTCAAAGAATTTCAAAAGATTTCGTTTTCCTTTAAAGCACCAATATATCAGTTCAAGTTGATTTCAAATTCAATCTTTGTAGCAGTATGATTTAAATACATTTCTGGGAAAGAATAGTCTAGTATGACAGTTCAAGATTGATTATGGTTTTCTTTTTCAAGTTGTAGCATTGCAGTTTGATTTCTCCGAGATTAGGTTTTGATGATTACTTGCCTCTTCCTCTTGAATAACTAGAGTTTGAACTTCCTGTTTTGAAAAGGGTTGATTTCAAGAATTGTACTTAGAGTGAATTTCATTAAGCCTTTGATTTCAATGAGTTTGTCTTTTGATTGTAGAGATTTAGAATAAGGAACAGAAATGGATTGAATTAAGTTGATTTCCTTTAGATTTCTTATGTTTTCTGAGAATGAGATGAGTGCTAGTTTGCTTAATTGATAGTGGTTTTCATCATTCTGTACTTAACGATCATTATCAAGGAAAATTACATACTCTAAACTTAATCTTGAGTCAAAAAATGCAGTACAACTCGTGCTTACGAGTCCTAGTTGATAGTTAAATATTAAGAGGCTTAATCACTAATTAAAACTCTCAACATTTTAGTGCCATTGTCGGGGATTTGTATTTTAGTTCAGGTAAGATTGTTATTATGTAGTTTCAAGGGTATTGCAGGTAGTCAAAGGGTGGAGAGAGTATGGTAAGACGTGAGTGAAGAGCCATGCATCCACTATTGTGGGGTTGCTCCAAAGTCTAATCGTTTTTTCTTATCTTTGAACTTTTATTTCCTTTTCTTTATGCGTAGAAGTAGAAGTAGGCCTAGGGATAGTCAAGGCAAATTTATTGCTAGTTCAAAATTTCCTACAAATTTTGGTCCAGCAACCACACCAATCACTAATCCTATTAATTGGTATGCAGGGATAAAGCAAGGAGAAGGAGGTGTTGACAGCAAAGTGGCTTTGAAGAGGGAGATTCTGAATCAAGACGAGGAAATAGTTGAACACATTATTTTTGGGAGTACAGAAGGAATTGTATTAGAAGAACCAGTCATGATGAAAGACCACACAGATCTAGAATCAACTAATATCAAGGACCATCCTTCAGTACCTCTTGTTGACCAGGGAATCATCAGAACACCTCTTCGAGAACCTATAGTAGACATGGCCAACCAGGGAGGAGAGAACAAAAACAGTGAGGAATGACAGGGGGAAGGAGAAGGCCCACATCACAACCTATTCATGGGGAACCATGAAGGACCGAGGGGAGGACTGGAAGAAGAAGAAGAAGAAACCACTTTTGGGTTTCCTATTCTCAATGTAACTAGGAATATCACTATGAAAAACATACCAATGACATCTCTTTCACTCTTCTATGGTAAGTCCTCCGAAGACCCAAATGCCTTCTTATTTGAATTTGACATTTTATGTAGGGGTTATAATTATTATGAGGATGCACATAAGCTCAATCTATTCGTAGCCACCCTGAAAGATGCAACCCTTAGATGGTTTATGAGCCTAGGTGAACACACCATCTACTCCTAGGATGATATGAAGTTCATCTTTCTAAATAAATATCAAGACTTTAGCAAAATTAGGGATGTGAACAATATTCTTAGGATGCAACAATTAGAAGACTAGAAATTAGAAGAATATCTTGAATGTTTCTTTTATAATTTCCATAAATCCTAAGGGGAACATATATATGAGAAGACTGTCAGAAATGTCTTTTTATAGGGGCTGAGGGATGAATGTATCAAAACCTTAAATCTTCTAAGCAGTGGGGATGTTTATAAAAATCCTTTTGCTAAAGTGGTTGAACTATGTCGCACTTACTCACGAAGTCAGGCTAAAGTAGGAAAGAAGCTTCGTCACAATTCCCGACATTATGTGCCAAGAAATCATAAATATGTACCCAACGCTAAGAAATCATAAATATGTACCCAATGCTATCACTAGAGTGGAATTAGGAAACTTATTAGAGAACTTTAAAATGGATATCTTAAACACTATTGGTAACCAACTTTACACAATAAAACTCAAAAAGAAACAAGAATATTAGAGTGTTGCCATGGAAATCTTTTGTCCTAAATGTAGAAATAAGCATTCTAAGAGGGAGTGTCCCATTAATGTTATTAAGGTTTGTGGGATTTGTGCTTTAGAACATGAAACCAAGAAGTGTCCATCTCTTCCCGATTTATAGGCTATATATAAGGGCAATGCTGAAACAAATGATTTTTCACAAACAAGCAAGAAACCCTCTTGGAGAAACCCAAATCAAAACATGTTTCAAGATCCTAGTTTTCAAGCCTATGGTCAGAATCAACCTTGGAGTTTCCAAACATCTTACCCTCCTTGGTTTAATCCTCAATCACAAAACACTCCTTGGAATCAATATTGGAGGGGGAATCCTTATGGAAACACTTTTCAGCCCCAAAACCAATCATATCCTTCATACTCAAACACGCCTAGTACGTCCTACAATCCAAACATTCAACCTTATTAGTAGAGGTATAACCCGAATCATTATCAACAACCCTCGTTGCCTCTTTCTCCTTTCTACCAGCTTTTACCTACACCGATCAACCCATCATCCTCATAGGAACCACCATCATTGAACCTGCCTCATCCTACTTTGTTGCTTATACAACCCATAGCTAATCCCAACCATAATAAACAACCTCAACCTGTAAAAATGTGGAAGTACAACCTTTTCCCACCTATATGATCATTATTGTCCCAATAAATGAGATTCAACTACGATCTGGGAGAACAATCAATAAGGAAAAATCAGCTGTCATTATTCAAGAAGAGACCCCTAAAGAACAAACTGAAAATCACCTTCAACAAGAAAAACAAAAACAAAAAGAAGAACCAAATGAACCTCCTTACCTGGAAAGATTACTTGTTAAGAAGGAGGAGGTCCCAATTGAATATGATTTAGAATTAGAATTAAGGAATGTTTATATTAAAATTCTGCTATTGCAAGCCACTAGGGACATTCCTATCTACACTAAAATCATTAAAGACCTATTTATTAAGAAACCAAGAAGGAAAGGACACAAGAACCAAAATGTAAAAGTCATGAGTGAAATTTCCAAGATGATCTTACATTTACCATTAAAATATAGTGACCCAGGAAATCCCATAGTGACCATCGAAATCAATGGAGTACTTCTGCCAAACACCCTTGTAGACTTAGAAGCAGCGATTAACACTATGCTTTTGAAACCATGACATCTTTACAATTGCAAGGGATCAAACCTACACCTATTATTTTAGAGTTGGCAGACAAATCCATTATTAAACCCATGGGAACTCTAGAAGACATAGTAGTCATCATCGCTTCCTGGCAATATCCCATCGATTTCATTGTCATTTCTCCTAAAAAACTAAGACACCTTGTAGCCCTAGGATACCCTTGGTTAGCTACTGTGGATGTTGTGATAGGGTGCCAAAATGGAGAAATGGTGATCCAAAATGGATCCTAGAACACTCTCTAAGTTTTCATGAACTCTTTAAAAATTATGCCAAAGATTAAAAGTCTTATAAAGATCAAGCTATCGGAGGGAATCCTCAGACAGTTGCAATGGCGATCAATGCAGATCAACGATGGTCGTTGATCTAGTGCGTAGAGCAGCGGACCATGGTAACGCGCGCTGACCCCAACCAGTAAATGCGGGGATAATTTTAAGCAATGGAGGTAGTTTCTGATATGAGATTAGAGACAATCGCATATCGCATATCACAGGGCAAACCTCTCAGTGAAGAGAAGCCTTGAGCACCTGAAGCTTCCATGGAAAAATATGGAAGCTCAGAAATGGCTAGGAATTTTGGACAAGTTCTAGGTCTCCAAAGGGCAAAAAACAACCAAAAAGTGCCCTCTCTGCCACTTTTTTGCCACACAGGAAGTAGTCTTGGGAGAATCAATTTTTGGAGGGGCAAATGGACTCAAAATTCATAAATTCAAGTTTTTCTAGAAAGTAGACTCGCCAAGATTTCCAACGAGCTATCTTGCACCTGATTTAGACTCGGTGAAGCCTTCCAAAATTGGCCTAGAAAAAGCATTGCGCATTAAAATCTTGGCGCTGCGCATTAAATGAATTTTTCCAGTTTTGCCTGATTTTCTAGATTTTTCCTAGTTTTCTTGGGAGATCACTTTTTCCTCATTTCTTGGTAAATGTAAGCATGGTAGATGATGAATTCAATGTAATATGGTTGAAAATCACTTCATAGGGGAGATACATCAAGTTCCAAGTGGTTTTGAGCTGTAATGAATTGGTTTCCTTGGTTTTAGAGGCAAGTTGTTCCACTACCTATATTCCTGTTCTTAGTTTAGATATGGTTGAAACCACCCCTTTTCTCATGGATTCGACCCTGATAGCTAGCTTGAGTAATTTCCTTGCCTAAATCATGTATTTTTTGATTCATTTGTAAAGGTTGGACTTTGGCAGAAGTGTTGGACTCACTAAACATTTTGTATCAGCAGTTTGGCAAGGAATAAAACCAGGTTTCACAGCTATTTTTGTGGGATTCTTATGATAGTGAGTTTATGTATTGTTTCTTCTTTGTAATGAGTTTTTCTTATGTTTTATATGTATCCACATCTCTCTCTCTCTTCTAAACTAAATGAATCAAGGTGAATAGACAAAATACACTAATTTACAATGCTTTGTCTTGGGAATGCATTTGGTTTTCAATGTTTTCAACTGTTTGAAGAGGATTCATAGTTCTTTATGCCCTCCTCAACTCCTCAACTGTCTTAATCTACCATCTTAATCCATTGCTAGTACATAAACCCTTGTCTACCTTGCCCCGCAGGACATGACTGTATCCCTCAGTTGATTTCCCAGATCCAATCTACCTTCTCCAATTGATCCAACAACCAAAACCTAAAATCAAACCAGAAACCCTAATATACTATACCTAGCCTAAAATCAACATTCATTTCAGTCATCTCAAGCCCTAATTTCCAATATTCTAATTGAGATTGATAAGGAGAGAGCCCTCTCCCGACCTGGTAGGGCTAGCTACCAAGTTAAGCGTGGTTTGATGTTACCCTAGACCTGCCTTCCTTCAGCTTGAGGTAGATTTAGGCACTAATAGGAATAGTTCAACAAAAGGCTCCACACAGATATGAACCCTGAGTAAACATCTGGAATGCAAACTCCCAAGAAAACCCAGCATAAATCAAATCCAGAAACAACATGGGAAGGAGCTATAGGCACTCAGGACATTGAGATCATTCATGTTATTCCTACTTCAAAAATTGTTTTAAGAATTGAGTAAATACCTCCGTTAGATGTATTCTACAGTCCTACCCACAAGGCTGTAGTAAAAATACAAATGAAGAAAAGAAAATTGGATGCCATGGCTATTACGACTTTGGAAAATGAACCAACTAAGTCTCCATCTTTCATCCTCAGGTGACAGAGCATCTGAAGATGGTGACAGAGCATCCGAAGATGGTGACTTGGTGATACAAGCAACCTGAAGGCTTTGCAGTGAAGGGTAAGAAAGAATTGGTATGCAAGTTAAAAAAGTCTCTTTATGGGTTAAAACAGTCACCAAGGATGTGGTATCAGAAATTTGATACATTTATACGGGGACTTGGCTTCACCAGAAGCAAATCAGATCAATGTGTGTATTTTAAATTAATTGGTGACTGTGTTATTTATTTGGTCTTGTATGTGGATGATATTTTGTTGGTTGGAAATGACAAAGAAATTATCCAGGATTTGAAGATACAATTGTCCTCCAAATTCAACATGAAAGATCTTGGTGCTGCAAACTATATTTTGGGCATGGAAATCAAAAGAGATCAAGAAATTTAATGGTCATAGTTTTGAGTTATGGAAACTCAAGATGGAGGATCTGTTGGTAGCTAAAGATCAGTGGATCATGGTAGATCCGGGTACTAAACCAACGGGAGTGTCCGATGAAGAATGGAAGAAGTTGGATCAAAAGGAAAAGAGCACAATACGATTGTGTGTCTTAGATTCAGTATTGTTGAATGTATCAGGGGAAGTTATGGCTAAGACTTTATGGGAAACGTTAGGGACTTTGTACCAATCTAAGTCTCTAGTGAATAAACTTTTCCTACAGAAAAAGCTATATAACCTGAGGATGAAATATGGAGACTCGATGACAAAGCATCTAAATGCACTTAATACTGTGGTAAGTCAGTTATTATCTTTTGATATTAAAATTTTAGATGAAGAGAAGTGCATCAGTTTGTTGTGTTCTCTACCAGATTCATGGGATAGTCTAGTTATTGCAATAGGTAGCAATGAAACTGGCTTGCAGTTTGATGAAATAGTCTCATCCTTACTGACAGAGGAGATGAGATGGAAAAATATGGAGAGAAATAATCGTGATGCCTTATCTGTACAAGAAAGGTCCCAGAATAGAAACAAAAATAAGTCATCGAGTGGGAGATCTAAATCTCCAAGAAAACCTGTAAAGGTGTGCTGGAAATGCAGAAAGGAAGGGCACTTCAAAAGGGACTATAAATCTAAATCTCCCGACAAAGGAAAGGGATCTGATGATGCTCCTTCTACGGAGACGAAAACCACCTCAGATAAAGGTGGGGATGTGTACTTGGCTTCTTCATGTACACATGTAGATCATGAGGCATGGGTGATTGACTCATGTGCATCCTTTCACTTCACTCCCCATAGAGAGTGGTTCTGCAAGTATGAGAAATATGATGGTGGTGATGTCTTCTTGGGGGATGACAGGAAGGCTAAAATTGTTGGTCGAGGAAACATTAAGTTGAATTTGCAAGGTGGAAGGATTAGAACACTTCCAGGTGTTCTGCATATTCCTAGATTGGCCAAAAATCTGATTTATGTAAGCAAGATGGATGATTCAGGTGTAAAAACAATGTTCGAGAAGGATACCTGCAAGATAGATTAGGGAGCACTAGTATTGATGCAGGGAGTTTGGATTGGAACTCTGTACAAGTTGCAAGGTAGCAGTATTTTTGCTAGGTGCAACAGTGCTTTGGTTCCTGAAAATGGAGTAGAAAATCTAGTGGTCTCTGGAGAAAAGACCATGTTATGGCATCAAAGGATTCGACATATCAGAGACAAGGGCCTTTGAATACTTCATGGTAAAGTTATGACAAATAGCTCTCCGGATTTTTTTTTTTTTCTGTGAAAATTTTGTATATGGGAAGCAAAATCGGGTGAGTTTCCCTCTAGTGGTACGAGGGTGAAATAGATATTAGAGCTTGTGCACAGTGGTGTGTTTGGACCTGTGAAGGTTCCATCAATGGGTAAGTCTATGTACTATGTATCATTTATAGATGACTTCTCAAGGAATACATGGATATATTTCCTTAAGAAGAAATCTAAAGTCTTTGACAGGTTTAAAGAATTTAAGGCTCTAGTTGAAAACCAGGCAGAGAAGAAGATAAAGGTGCTGAGGGCAGATAATGGTGGAGAGTTTTGCAAGAAGGAATTTGAAGAACTCTGTAAGAAGTGTGGTATAGCATGACAAAAGACTACTCCATACACACCTGAGAAAAATGGAGCTACAGAAAGAATGAACAAGACGTTGATGGAAAGGGCAAGAAGCATGCTCAGTGGTGCCGGGTTAGGACAGGAATTCTGGGCAGAGGTGGTGGAGACTGCATGTTACCTGGTCAATAGATCACCTTCATCAGCGTTGGAGGATAAGACTCCACAAGAGGTATGGACTGGTAAGGAACCCTCTCTTTCACATTTGAGGGTATTTGGATGTGATGCATATGTACATGTTCCAAAGGAGAAAAGAACAAAGTTGGATAGTAAATCTGAAAAGTGCACCTTTATTGAGTATAAGGATGGTTTAAAGGGTTATAAAATTTGGAACCCAGTAACAAGGAAGGTTGTGTACAACCGAGATGTGGTGTTTAGAGAGGTGAAAGATGTTATTAAACATGAAGTCCAACCAAAGGAACCTGAGAAGATAGAGTTTGAGCTAAAGGAGCAAGAATCAGACTCTATAGCAAAAGAGGAATTAGAAGATGAACATCCACAAACTTTGATTGTGAGAAGGTTAGTTCGAGAAAGAAGGCAACTAGAAAGGTATAGTCCATCTGCTTTCTGTTCAAATTTTTCTTTATCTATTACTGATGATGATCCCACAACTATGAAGGAAGCAGTAGATTCAAAGGATGGAAAAATTTGGAAAGAGGCCATGGTTGATGAAATGACATCTTTGCACAAAAATGAGGCTTGGGATCTGGTGGAGTTGCCAGTTGGAAGGAAACCCATTGGTAGCAAATGGGTGTTCAAGAAGAAGACAAATGTAGAAGGAAAGGTGGAGAAATACAAAGCTCGGTTGGTAGCAAAAGGTTATTCCCAAGTGCCAGGAATTGATTTTGGTGATATTTTTTCTCTTGTTTCCAAGGTATCTTCTATTAGATTACTTTTATCTGTTGTTTCTGCTTTTGGTTTTGAGGTAGAACAGATGGATGTGAAGACAACGTTTCTTCACGGGGATCTGGAAGAGGAGATCTACATGAAGCATCCTGAAGGGTTTGCAATGAAGGGTAAGAAATAACTGGTATGCAAGTTAAAAAAGTCTTTTATGGGTTAAAATAGTCACCAGGGATGTGGTATCAGAAATTTGATGCATTTATACGAGGACTTGGGTTCACCAAAAGAAAAGCAGATCATTGTGTATATTTTAAATTAATTGGTGACCGTGTTATTTATCTGGTCTTGTATGTGGATGATATGTTTCTAGTTGGAAATGACAAAGAAATTATCCAGGATTTGAAGACCCAATTGTCCTCCAAATTCGACATGAAATATCTTGGTGTTGCAAACTATATTTTGGGCATGGAAATTAAAAGAGATCACTCAAAGAGGTAGCTCTGGTTAAACCAGAGGAAATATGTCGTGACAATACTGTAGAGGTTTAATATGCAATATAGTAAACCAGTGAAGGTTCCTATTCCTATAGGCATGAAGTTATCTGTTGAACAGTGTCCCAAGACACAAGAATAGGAAGAGGACATGTCCCATGTTCCATATGCTAGTGCAGTTCGTAGCCTGATGTATGCGATGGTCTCTACTATACCAAACATTGCACATGCAGTGGGAATATTGAGCATGTTTATGTCAAAACCAGGAAGGATCACTGGACAACAGTGAAGCAGGTTTTCAGGTATTTGCATGGCACTAGTGATTATCGTTTGTGCTACCAAGGAAGACCAGGATGAGATAGAGTTTTGGATATTCGTGGCTTTGTTGATGCAAACTAGGCTGGAGATGTGGATCAGAGAAGATATACAAGTGGGTATGTGTTTAACCTGTTTGGAGGTGCAGTCAGTTGGATGAGTAAGAAATAATTTGTAGCGGCACTATCAACTACAGAGGAAAAATACATGGCAGCCACTCATGCAAGCAAGGATGCAGTTTGGTTGCAGAGATTGTGTTCAAGTATGGGGTTAGTACAGGGAGCTATAAGGATAGAAAGTGATAGCCAAAGTGCAATTTTCTTGGCAAAGAACCCTACTTACCATTCAAAGACAAAGCACATTGATGTTCAGTATCACTTTGTGAGGGATATGATAGAAGTCAAAAAGGTGTTCCTGGTAAAGGTGGACAATTTGAAGAATAATGCAGATGCATTGACAAAATCTATGAGCTCTGAGAAATCCTCTTGGTGTAGAGAAACAATAGTCGTTGCAAGGCTGGATAAATGACTAATCTCTCATGTAGCCCCTTATGGAAAGAAAACAAAAAGTGGGAGAATGTTGGGTTGTGTTATATTAGGTGGGGAACCTACTATGGTTATATATATATATAGATATAATATATATATTATTATATATATTATTATTATATAGAATATATATATATATATATATAATATATTATATATAGATATATATTATATATATATATATATTTATATATATATATTATATATTGCTAACATTGAAAGGAAAATTGGATGAAAAATCAATCTAGTAGTCCTAATTTTGGGATCCAGGGAAAAATATTTACGTATATTTGTTTTATGTGTTATGCTCTCTCTATTGTTTATTTTCTATGTTTTAGAATTCGAATGCAAGTAAGTTTTGAACGGGGTTAAAACCTACATCGATATCATATGGAAGGAATCACATATCAACCCATCTAAGAATCTCACAAAGTTGTCACAATTTGCAAGAGCCTATGCGTCAACAACCATTGACAAGGTGACAAAGGTCCAAATGTTGCTCAAGGAAAAGGAACAGAGAATTCTGCTGCTAGAACATAAATTAGCCCAAGAAAAATCTAATTAGCAAACAGAATTACAAGTAGCCTAGCTCCAAAGGGGATTCAATTAGATGAGAATACAACACCAAGCCAACTTAGCAGAAAAGGATTTGTGGATACAATCCATGATAGATAAATTTAAAGATAGTCCACAAATCAACGAATTCATCAAGGAAGCACTCAGCCTCAATTCCCTAGTAGTGTAGCAAAAGGAAGTATTTTACTAGAAAATCACACAAATAAATCCTTATTGCGAGACTAGTGATAAATTAACAAACCAAGTTATTGATATGAGGTTTGTGTATGATGAAATCCATAAAAGGGTTTCTGAATTTATCACCTGGCAAGAATCAAAGGATGGAAGAAAGGTCAACCCACCAAAGCTGAAGGAGTCTCATAAAGATATTATGTTTACGGATAGGGATTCTTGGTTGAAATACATAGAAATAGCAACAATGATAGTAGCGAAAGCAACAAACAACATAATATAATCCATTAATGAAAATCTTCATGGCGCCAATCTTGTCAAGTAGTGTGTACCAGGGTTCCTTCCGAATGTCAAACAATTAGAGTAGCAGTGGAGTGTTAGGTCCTTATACTACTAGTGTAACCCCTTATTGTTATTAGTGCAACCCCCTTATTATATCGTTGTGTGCCCATTTAGTTCCCATATTGTTATTATTGTGCCCCATAGAAGCCCAGTATTGTTATTGTTGTTCCCTTACATTATTATTGTTATGTCCGCTCTAATTATATTATGACCTCTTAAACTCCTATATATAGAAAGGAGGTCTTGTCATTTGTATCATCCAAGAATTATTAATTTGTGTAATGTAAAGGAGGTTTCCCCCTCAAAGAGGCTTATTTTGAAAGTGTTGATCTCTCTTTTCTATCTTTTTGTGAGATGGTTTCATAACATTTGGTATCAGAGATTTGGATTCTAGGTTTTTGCTGCTCCAAACAGATCATCGTGGAATTTTCGCTATAACGTTTTCGCTACGAAGTTTCAAAAGAAAAAAAAAACCATTTGAGTCAAAATCTTTCTGAACCTCGGGTCCAAATTTCAGATCTTGTATCGCTATATTTTTGGAGATATGATCTAAGGAAGTTAGGGTTTTTACAAGCTTCAGAATTCCATCTCAAATAGGTCATCGTGGAATTTTTTCTATAATTTGTTTTCTACAAAGGTTCAGACTCTAAAATTAAAACCCGTTTGAGCCGCAATCTTGGTGAAGCTCAGGGACAAATTTCAGATCTTGTTTCCCTATATTTTCAGATATATGGTCCAAGACATTTAGGGTTTCTGTAGGCTCCTGAATTACATCCCAAACAGGGGACCTTGGGAAAATTATCATAACTTTCTCTTTGAGAATTAGATTAAAATTTCATAAGTTATAGAAAGAGGACAGACTATATTTTTTGCTTATTATTTTCAGGTCCAAAGGTCGAAACAGTGACACGTGGCACTTCGTACAAGTTCACTCGATTGACCTAGTCTATAATTAAGTCATCGTAGGAGATTTGGCATAACTCTTTCTTAAAGAATCCAATATTGATCAGACTGGTGGGGTTAGAAAGAGAACTCAGAGAGCTACCATAGGACACAATTTCATAAATTGGATATCTGCAATTACATAGTTACAGTCATTTTAAGATCGAACTCCTAAAATCAAGAGAAAGTGATATGACGAAGTTTGATGGCAAGGATTTGGTAAATTGGATACTATAGATGGAGCAATATTTTGATGTACATGGTGTACAACTATTACAAAAGGTACATATTGCATCTTTATATCTAGAACAGAATCAATTTTTGTGGTATAAAGGCCTTTTTTCTCGTAAAGCACTTGTCACTTGGTCAATTTTCATAGAAGAAATGATAACACATTATGAGGATAAAAAGAGTAACACCTTCTTTAGCCTATTGATAAATCTCAAACAAAAGGGTTCAAGCGCAGAGCACATTGAGAACTTTCAAAATTGAATATAAGGGTAAATGATATTTTAGAGAAGCAAATGATTGATGTCTTCACAGGGACTTTAAAGGATAAAATTGAACATGAGGTTTGTCTTTGGGAACCTGATTCATTGGAGAAGGCATTCAGGTTGGCAAGAAAAATTGAAAGCGGAATTATGGAAACAAGGAATCCTACCACTAACAACTATAAGTATGGAAGTGTTTTTGCTCCTATCCTTCCACAACCTACAAGGTTTACACCATAATAATTGGAAGAAAAAAGAGAAAAAGGGCTTTTTTACAGTTGTGATAGCAAATACACTAAAGGTCATAAGTGTGCTGAGAAGAAGTTATTTTACATAGATTGTGAAGAGGAGGAAGAAAATGATCAAGAAACATCAAAAGAAGAGGATATACACCAGGAACCAGCCCCAAAGAAAGAAGAAATGAATCTAACCATATCTTGTGAAGAATTGGCAAGAATTACCACTCCTCAAATGCTCAAGATAGAAGGAAATATCAAGAAGAAAAAGGTTCAAGAAGTGAAAGATCACATCGAGCATCAAGAAATAAATCCCAACATATATCGTAATGCATTGGCAAGAATTACCACTCCTCAAATTATCAAGAAGAAAAATTTAATAGTGTTGTTTGATTCGGGAAGTACCCATAATTTTATTCATTGTAAGATAGCGAAGGAATTGAATTGCTTCTTATATCCAGCATCAGAGTGTCAAGTGATGGTTGCAAATTGAAGAACCATAAATTGCTCTGGAAAGTGCCATAATATCAAGCTATCCATGGGAGAATATGTTTTCAATAGTCCAATTCTTTCCATTCCAATGGTTGGTGTTGATGTTGTACTAGGAGTCCAATGGCTACAATCTTTGGGTATGATAACTTTCATTTTCAAGAACTCTTCTTGAAATTATTTTTAGAAGGAAAGGAAGTTGAATTAAGGGGTATCATAGGGAAACCGAGAAATATGATCAGCTCTAACAACATGGAAAAGCTTCTAAAGGAAGTACAATGTGGTTTAATTGCACAATTATGCTCGCTAGAGACTCCCACATCGAAATCATCTATTTCTCTAGATCTCCAAAAAGTCTTGGACAATCATTCCAAGGTATTTGAGACTCTCAAAGACCTCCCACCTATTTGTGATCATGATCATGCTATTCATTTGATTCTAATAAGTGTTCCCCCAAACATCAGGCCTTACAAATATCCATATGCCCAAAAGAGTGAAATTGAACATATGGTTGGAGAAATGCTAGAGGTTGGTATAATTAAACCTACTCAAAGTTCTTTCTCTGCTCCAGTGGTATTGGTACACAAGAAGGATAGATCCTGGCACATGTTTCTGGATTATAGGGAGCTCAACAAGCTTACTATTAAAGATAAATTTCCCATTCCTGTCATTGATGAATTATTGGATGAATTACATGGAGCAATTTACTTGACCAATTTGGATGTTCGTTTAGGATATCATCAAATCAGAATGAACACTGAAGACATTCCAAAAACAACATTTAGAACTCATGAGGGTAATTATGAATTTTTGGTCTTGCCTTTTGGCCTTACCAATGCACCTTCTACATTTCAAGGTTTGATGAATTCCATTTTCAAAAAAAAGATTGGTACTATGGCATACAAATTGGAGCTTCCTGCATCTTCCTGAGTGCACCCAGTTTTCCATGTTTCATGCTTAAAGAAGGTTATAGGTGAGAAGATCCTAGCTGAAACAATATTGTGGGAACTTGACGAGGAAGGAAAAATCATATTGGAACCTGAAGCATTCACGAAAACAATAACCTGACAACTACGAAATTGATCAATTTCAGAGTATCTCATCAAGTGGAAGAACTTTCCCGTTGAATATTCCACATGGGAGGACAAAAATTTTATACAGAAGCATCCAGAACTACTCAAGCATTGAGGACAACACTTTTTGAAGGAAAGGGGAATGTTAGGTCCATGTACTACTAGTGTAACCCCTTATTGTTATTAGTGAAACTCCCTTATTATATTGGTGTACCCATGTAGTCCCCATATTGTTGTTATTGTGCCCCATAGAAGCCCACTATTGTTATTGTTGTGCCCTTATATTAATATTGTTATGTCAGCTCTAATTATATTATGACCCCTTAAACTCCTGTATATAGAAAGGGGGTCTTGTCATTTGTATCATCCAAGAATTATTCATTTGTGTAATGTAAAGGATTTTGCATCCTCGAAGAGGCTTATTTTGAAGGAATTGATCTCTCTTTTCTATCTTTTTGTGAGTTGGTTTTATAACATGGAGACAAGCAGCGCAGAAAAAGGAGGCAATCAAACAGTTGAAGAGGTTGAATTGGGAAACATGTTGGTAGTTTCTAGTGAAACCACACAGCCAGCGGATGACTCTGAGGTGTTTGACAACCTCTACACAAAATATGGTGCCAACACTAATAGATTCCATATTTGTTGGGCAGTTAAAAACTGCAATCAGCTAGCCACCTCAGCTCAAGTCCATGACTGATATTTGTGACCTTAGAGATCAAGTTCAGAGTTAGTCACTAATTTATTTTTCTTTTAGTTTTATTTTTTCATATTTTGAGGAAGGTTGTTTGAAACCTCCTCAGCTATTTTTGTAATAATCTATTTTGAGGCATATATTTTTAGTATTTAAACCCCTTTCATGCATGTAGAGAGGGGCCCAGAAATTTTATCAAAAACACTATTCAAGACATTACACTTTTGTACTTTTGAGGAGGTTTTTATGAAATGAATGGAACAAGACCTGAACAAGACCTATTTTCTTTTAAGTATCTAACATTCTCTACTGAAATGCACTTCTGTACTCTTAGAATGTGTTGGATTGATTGAAATTGGGTCAATATTGTTGAAGCACATGAGCATGACTTATCATATATAGTACTTTTATCGTATGATCATGTTTTATTTATGTATTGAGCAATACTTCTTCTTTCAATTGTTTTATGTATGAAAGTCTGAATTATAGTTTTAGCATTATTATACTTCTGTATGATGTTAGCTCTGATTCTGTTTTGAATACATGAACAATTTTATATGCGATATATTTTCCCTAATCTTTTTGTCTAACTATTTATCCAAAACGATTATTGTTAAATGATTTAATTTCTTGTTGCAGTTGAGTGATTTTAATTACCAATTGTTGTAAGACATCATTGTAAATTGCATATTGTATTTGATTCCTGAATGTACTTATAGTTAATTAGTGTTAAATTAGGATATATGCATGTGTTTAGTAGTTAGATTAGATTACACTTAGCTTAATCATTTCCTGTTACATTGTATATCATCCCACCAACACTATCAAATCTTTTCTGGGAAACTGATCCCATTATCCCCAGTTGGAGCCACTATACCAAATGAATGCCATGCCTCCATTTTGCAAACCCCTTAGGTGAGTTTTTCGATCAAATGTGTCTTAATTTTTTTTTTTAACCTTTTAATAAATAATCAAGCCTTGCCATGTTGATATGAAATTAGTGCTTTAAAATTTCAACTTAAAAAAAAGTAATTTATATATGTTTAAACCATTTCTCACTTTTCTACATTTCCTCAAAGAAAAAATTCAAGAAATGTTAACAAGCCCAAGAAAAAGAGACAGTACAAAACCAATTGATAATGGTGTTCACCCACATGGGCTACATATTCTGGTCCACTTCAATCCATGAACCGCTTTGTTATTTCTCCTTCAAAGAGGTTTTCTCCTTTTACAAAAAAAAGTTGAATTATGTTGAGAAATGTAACTAGTGTCGGTCTTCATAAATGTATTTGAGTCATGATGTAATCTACTTGTCAAAAGAAAGAAAAAGATAATTTATTATTAAAATAAAAACTATTTATTAGCACGAGTTTCATGCTTTATTTAGTTCATAGCCTCCATTGAAGGTTTCTAGGGTTGAGTCACGAGTCTATGTACTTGTCATTATGGTATAGACCCTTATTGAGCATTTTGTATCAAAGAAATTAAATTATTTTGATGTAATTGGGTCATCTACTCCTCTACCATCAAATTGTCCTACCCATTGTTCATGTCACCCTGGATTAAAGATGATTTGACCTTCAAGAGACTATATAAAGGAGCATTCAACCTATTATGAGGATCATCTATCCTTCCATTCGATCTACAATTTCTAAGAGACACAAGAAGTGTGAAGTATCTATAAATGAAGGCCTTACACTTGCAAGAAGGATTGAATAAAAATAAAGAAGAAAGAGATTATAATTATGTTCCTTTTTTTCAAACATGCAAATATTTTGAAGCAGAAGAGCGAGGGTGTAAGGTCGAGGGTGTTGAACCAAATTTCAGGATGGAAAGACAGGGTCAAGACCCTGGTTAAGTTGACTTATGTCAACTTGTGAAGAAATGAGCTAGAAGTTGACTTATCTACACGAAAGGTTGACTTGGTGGATTGGAGGGTGTCTATGTCTTAGTCAAAAGAAAGGTCTTGGATTGTCTCACTTTGACTTGGTTCTACTAGTATAAGAATTTGACTAGGTTTTCCTTTTCTTAGGGGTTTTCCCTAGTTGAGTACCTACATCTTGTGTCTATTTGTCTTTAATGATATTCATGTTTTGGTAGTCGTTTGATGATTAAGAACATAATAATAATAATAATAAGAAAAATCTAATCAATCGAATAAAATAATATTACAAGCAACTAGAAATTTAAGAGAAATCAAATTAAAGGAACACTAATAAGTTGACCTTAGGATTTCTCAACATGGTATCAGAGCTAAGGTCAATAAAACACGGTAGCTATAAGATCACAATTGAAGGGTAAAGAAGGTTAAGCTCCTAGAAGGAAATCTGAGCTTCAAAAGGAACATATTTTTTGGGCACATTCATAAGTCTGTATCTAGGCTGCAAATTAGAACTTGTGGACCGAAGTAGTTAGGGAAGAAAAGAAGATTTTTCCTAAGAGGCTAGATCACTAGCCCAATCAAGACCGAGATCCTTGAGAAAAAGATTGAAGTCTTGTTCATGAATACTAAAGTTTGAAATAATGATTACAAAGATCTAAAATATTATTTCTAAAGGTTTCCTCTTGATTCTGATATTCCTTCGGTATTATCCATCCAAATGACTACAATCCACCTTCTTACTATGGTATGAGCTTCGATAAAAACTCTTTAGCTGTGATACAATAAAAATCCAAATTGAAATGTGAAATTCATATGAATAAATCTCCATGGTGAATTATGAAGTAAAGAAATACGTGAAGGTTCTATTAGCTATAAAGTTCCTTGATCGAGCTACTGAAAAAGGCATTTTCTCCAAGCTCTATCATTACTATGAAAAGCTACCTCGTGTTCCAAGAAATCACCCTTGATACAAATAATGCGAGCTTATATTAATGAAAGATTATATTTGTTCCATAGCATGAAGGAAGAATTTGAAGTTATGAGCATTCAAAGTACTGAAGAGAGCATCCAAAGTCCTAAAGTTCTAGCATATTAGATTTGAAAATATTTGAAGCTCTACTAAAAAGAAAGTACAAAAGTATACTCCTTTGAAGAATCTATGTGAGTTCCTAAGATACAATTTTATATGAAGAGAATCCTCTCCTTATGAATACTGTGAATTCTCCATCAAAATAAAGAAGAAGAAAATGGCATACCTTAGCATGGTCATACAAGCATATTCAATAAAGAAGAACATATCTCAAATCTAAGATATAAATTAAGAAGAAGGTTGGAAAAAATATAGTAAGAATTTGAGCTCCTATAGGTGTCTTTTTTAGGGCTGGAAAAAGTACAACAATGGGCAGGAAGGTATCTTAAGGGCCAGCAAAGGAATGAACCCATTGAAAAAAGAATAGCCTCATTTCTTTAGAGTAGCAAAGACCAAATTTGAAGGGCTATAAAATTGGTTATAACATGCCCTAACCAAATGTATGCAAACCAAAAATAAGGAAACATAATCCAGTTAAGGTACATAAAGAAATGTTGATATTGTGCCATGCTTCACCAACTAAGCTTGCAGGTATAAGAATTATGGCTAGATTCAAAGGAAGACTTCAAAGGAAATATTTGTATCATGAAAGAATCCTTGTTGCAGAAGAAACCCTACGAGTTTTGTACAAGGAACAACTCAAGTTATGTATAAATACTTGTAGTAGGTATTCTTCATATAAGAAGGTATGATCATTTTTCATTTGTTTTATATTACTAACTCTCTCATGTGTAGGGTTTTGAACCATAAATACTCATATTTGTTAGGGTGATTAATCTCTAGATTAAATCAACCCTTGTCATACTCTCTATCTTTGTTAACTTTGGTAAATCCATAATATTTAGAGTTCACTATAAAACCCTATTCTTCTTATGGTTTGTTGATAAATTCTAGAAAATATGATGAAATCCTACTCTCTTGATGTTTGGGGTTTGGTAATGTTATTATAAAACCATAGTATTTTTAGGCTTTGTTGTTGATGTCTAGGTTATATGATGAAACCCTAAATTTTTAGGGTTTGATGAATTAAAGTTTATGAAAAAACTCTTATTCTTAGGAATGAATACCTAGGTGTGTGTGCTTATGTTGATGAAATCCTAGCTTGGTCAAAGTTTTTGAATGTCTAGCATTACATTTTTTAGGTTTGTATCTAGGATTTACTACAAAAACCTTGTAGAAATTGATATGAGATTCTAGGGCATGATAATGAAACCCTAGATGTAAAAAAAACATTATGATTGAAGTCCTAACTTTATTTAATTGTTTAGTCTTGATAATGAAATCTAGAGTTTGTAACGAAACCCTAACAAGCTTGTTGTAAAAGTCTAGGGTATGAAATATGTAACTCTTGTTGATCATAAACCTAACTAGGAATAGGTTTTGGATATCTAAAGTTTGATTGTTTTGATAACCCTAGATGCTCCCATTATATTGGCATGCTAACCCTATATTGATAAAATTGATTTCATGCTTCGTTACATGTATATTTGTACTTGGTTATACTTGTTGTTGAAAAATTGTAGGTACTTAGTCTTCAAGATGTTGAAGATGTCTACCTACCTCATAATGACTTGATGAGCATGATGAAAAGAGGGAGTTGTAATATTGATAGATGACCTTGTTGCCATGTGAAGTTAGAAATGATGTGCCTAAAGTAATGAATTTTTAGAAGGTCAAAATTCTCTGATGAATTTATGATGTAAAAGAAGGAGCTTGTTTGGCTGGAAGAATACAAATTGTTGATGGACTTGTCCCCTAGTTGAGAAGGAACTTAGATAAAGTGTCTATCTCCCTGGTTGAGAGGGAGCTTGAAGAAAATTGAATCTCCTCCACAGTTAATGACATGATGAGAAAGCCATCAGGATGTTTAAAATCAGAGAGTAGTTGAAGCAATATTGATGGTTATTTATGATTGATAAAGTTGTGAACAAGACTTGGATATTTTTGGAAGAAGTTTCAAGGTTGAGTTGGTTGTTGTTGAATAAGTTCAAGAAGGAAGCTTCCGGGGAGATGTGTTTGAATTATGTAGTTGAAGACCCCATAGTGTCATGCTAGCATACAAGAACATATACATTGGAAGTTTGATACCAGTTGGGGTTGTGAAGCCACTAGAAGTTCTAATGGTTGAACAAGTAGTTGATGTGTGGATATCTCCCTAAGAATTTTTGAATATTTGATAAGAATGCTTGATGATTTGAGAGGGAGAGATGAAGTACCATGAACTACCAGTGATGGTACTTGGGAGGACATCTTGGTGGGCCCATTGATGATGTCTAGATCTCGGTGAGGGAGGGTATCATTGGTCTTGTAACACATCCCTCCCCACATTTACCCAATTTAATTGGCTTTTCAGGTTGAACATGAGATGAAGGTTACTATGACATGACCTGACCTCCAAGCTCTAATTATGGAAGTGGGGCCAATAAACTAACCACCGACTGACAACTTATAATATCACTCAGGGCTACAGGACACTCACGAGCCAAAGAACCACCCCTGGTCACCAAACCCTGATATGAAGTGAATTTTCCTTGATCCAGGCCCACACCACTTTCATAATATTGAAAGGGTGCGGTTATGGCCCTTCAACTACATCCACAAGATTTTCAAGGTGTGGTTATAACCCAAAATCTCTGGTTCAAAGGGTGCATCCCAAGATCTGAGCCACCTTTCCAGGCCAACCTCCAAACCACTGCCCAAAATTGCCTATAAATTCTCGTAATGATAAATGGCATAATGAACATGTTATTCATACAAAACTTGAACAAGAACATGACCTAACTAAGCCTAACGATGACAATCATTTCATCAAACATATGGAAAACATGTAAGCTATATGTCATGAATGCATATATGATTATAGGAGTATGAAACTTATCTGAGAATCACCAAGAAGGTCTAATTCCCTCTCATAATAGCTGCAATAGCACTTGTTAGAACATGCATTCATTAAGCAATAAATACTTATCAAATTTTGAATAAGTCATAACTAGAGCATATTAGAAATACATGCTTATAACCAACATATAACCATATTATAACCATGACATAACAACCACTAAATCACCATAATAACAAGTACAAGTGCTCATATATTACAACTGGAAAATAACTCTTATTAACTTATGAAAATGCCAACCAAGTTAGGGACTTCCATGTACCACCCAATCAAATATTGGGTTGAACCAACTCTTTTTTTCAGCCAACTCACCCCTGTGCCATATTCCAAGCATGAATTTGGGATATCAAGACATAAACAACCAGGGCTTCCCAGATATTAAACTACCTCCACCCTCAAGCTACCGCGATCTTGCAAAAACCGGTCAAGAGATCACAAAGCCCAAGATAAGCTTGGATGCCTCAGAGTTTCTTCACCCATACCTTGAGGAATTTTCCTGTCTCTACCCGCATATCAACAGCTTCCCATAGATTAAACAACCTCCACCCCCAACCTTTGGGAATTTTCCTGAGATGACCTCACCCAATTCCAAAATATTTTAGCAATCCAAAGCTCAACTAAGAAAAGAATCCCATCACACCATGGCTATCTAGGAAATGGAAAGGCAAGGCTGAAACCACTGTCAAACCAGGAAAAACCCATGCCATTGAAAACAAATGGACCAAATACACAAATGCATGTACCATGCATTCACAACTCATCTAGGAAACCACACATGCAACTTGTTACATGCAAAATCTTCTTGTCGAAGCTGCTTTATCCAACCTTCCTTGCTTGTCTTTGCTTTCCTTGCTTGTCCTTGTCCTTCCTTTATTTTCCTTGTCCTTCCTTTACTTTCCTTTATCCAATGATAAAGTGCTCCAAGAATTCTCTAAGTGTGCAAAAGTATGAGAGAATAGAGAGACCTCCAAAACTGAACTAACAAAATGTTGTGAACTAATCCTCAGAAGCCTTTTTATCATTAAGGCCTTTATTTTCTTCATTTTCCTTAATTTTTCCTTCAATTTTCCTCCTCATGCAAATTTGTGACTCTTCATCTCCCTTTTCTCCTATTTTCCTTTATTTTCATAAATAAATTCCAATTAATGCCTCTTTTCCTTTTCCAATGCCTTTGTCAATTTCCTTAGCCATTAATAAACTGAAAGTGACACCCACTAGGATGTTTTTACCACCATTGGTCTTGGAATACGTGTCCCATGACCTTGGTCTTATATTTTTTGCATGGAAAATCAACCAGGGGTTGTTAAAAACCCCTCCCCCTTAAGGGAACGTCGTCTTCAATATTCTATGACACCTATGACTAGCAAACCACTAAAAACAAAACATACTACCCATGGAGCTTTATAACCCGACTCGTTGGAGTATTTACAATGACCACTGCTAAAATCATAACAAACCTATCATTTACTAGAGCTTTATAACATAGTCCATTATGGTATTTACAATAACAACCACATATACTTGTGCACATTTTCTTCAACCAGCAAAAAACCATACTGTCTTTGGATCTTTATAAATCTAACTCGATATAGTACTCACAATCATATACACATACATACATATGCAAATTTGCTTTAACCAACAAATAAAAGGATACGGTGTCTGCACTAGTCAACAAGTGAATCCATAGGCTCACGCCTCCACCCTCAAAAGTAGAACCAGAATTCACCTCCTTCCCAGGAATTCCATAATCTGCTACCAAATTCAAACTTGCATCCAATGTCCAACACTCTGATCCTTGCGCTACATGTTCCCTCAGTGAACAATTATTGACTCCTTGTTCTAGGGCACACTCCCAATGTGCATATGATTCCATCTAGAAATGCTAATGACCAAAACATATCCATCCCCTAACCTTCCCTTCTCTACTACATAGTCCCTTGGGCAATCTAGTCACCCCTTCCGTGCAGTCACTCACCTTCCAAATATTGAGAATGTTGAAAATGTGTAACTAGGTTTGGTCTTCATAAGTATGAAATGTGTTCTTATAAATATAAAATGAAAAATAAATTATTACTATTATTATTGGAGCATGGGTTTCATGCTCAAGTTATTTTATTTTATAGGTCAAGCACCCATTGAATGCTTCTAGGATTTGTCCTAGGTATAAGAGTCATTATCATATATGGAAGACCCTATGGGCACATTGTAAATTGTAAAGAAAAAATTATTTTGTCTTGAAAGTGTCAAAATACCTCCAAGATCAAGCCAACCTAAGGAGTTGCCAAGTTGGCCAACATGAAGAGCCATATCCACCCTTGAGGAATCCTATATATAAGAGGAACTCGTCCTCTATTCGATCACTCACTCTCTTATCTCTTATGCGAAGAAGTAGAAGAAGGAGAAGTCGAAGAAGGAACTGCAAAGAAGATGAAATCAAAGAAGTCGAAGTGTTTGGGTCTTATCATTCTTTTGGGAAGATCGAAGTTAGGGCTTCTACGTTGGATCTTAAAGGGTTCGATTTTGGAAGGAGAAGAGAAGGGAAGATAAGCGAAGGTCTCTTAGGGCACCTTACTAGCCCTAGAACTCAAGTCAAGGCAAGCAAAGTCAAGAGGAAGGCTATTAGAGGGAGATCGAAGTCTCCTAGAGAAGAAACAATAGTTGCAGTAGTTACTGGGAAGCATAATTTTGGATCTACTGGGAGATCAAAGATATTGCAGCAAAAGGTCATGGTAAACTTGACCTTGGAGGGTATTTGTCTGAGTGTAGGTCATGGTATTCGTCAATTGAAATATCTTAAAGATAAGAAGAGACTTACGAGTTTTCCCCTCAAGAGGAGGGGTTTTGGCCCTCCCTTGCAGCCTATATATTGTGTCACTATTCTTATTATTTTGGTGGTTATTTGATGTATTTCACATTGGAATAATAACGAACAAAGCTAATAAGTAAAAGGTAACAAAAATAGTTATCAAGTTAAGAGAATTAACATATTCATTTCCCTATTGAATTCTCAACATGGTATCAGACCTTAGGTTCTTTGAGGGCATCATGAAGATCTCCTCTACAATGAAGAAGTTCATCAAGGAAATTTCAACACTTCTCAAGAAAGGTATCAGGGAAGCATGGGGTTTATTATTCTCTTCAAAGAAAGTATCATTCAAAGAAAGGGATGAATGTATCTTCTTGACTCTCTCAGGTACATTCCAAGACGAAGACATTTGGGTAATTGATAGTGGTGCATCAAGGCACATGACTGCCACTCCAACCAATTGAAGTCCTTATCAAAAGGAAAATTCACTTACTATGTGGAACTTAGAGACAACAACAGTTATCATGTTAAGGGAATTGGGTCAACTTCCATAAAACTCAAAGATGGAAGCAACATCCACCTCAACAAAATTTTATTTGTTCCAGGTTTGCACAAAAGTTTACTTTATAATTCAAGCTTAGAAGACAAAGGAGATAGAGTAACCTTCATTGATGGAAAAGTAGTTGTTTGGGGAAAGGGCTTAAGCATGGATCAAGATAAAGTTATTGGTATCCGAGAAGGAAGGATTTATAGATTAATATCTCCTGTAAACCAAAACCTAGTTCACACTGAGATTAGTCCATGTGAACTTTGGCATTGAATGTTTGGTCATCTACATTTCAAAATACTTCCAACTTAAAGTTCCATAGTAGATGGAATCCTGAGTCTAAAGGAATATCATGAAGGTGTTTGCAAGGCATATGCATTTGGCAAGAATACCAAGAGACCATTTGGAAGCAGTGCTTCATGGTCGAAAGAAATTTTGGATCTCATTCACTTTGATGTGTGTGGCCCTATGACTCCAAAATCACTTGGAGGCCATCTATACTATGTCACATTCATATATGATCATTCAAGAATGACTTGGGTTTACTTAATGAAGACCAAGGATGAAGTATTTACAAAATTTCAAGAATTGAAGGTTGAAGTGGAGAACCTTATAGAAAGAAGAATCAAGATACTAAGATCTGATAATGGAGGAGAATATACATATAAAGAGATTATAGCATTCGGTAAGGAGTTTGGGATTAAGAGGGAGTTGATAGTATCATACAATCCCAAACAAAATGGAGTCACAGAAAGAAAGAAGAGATCCATTGAAGAAAGTGTAAAATCAATGTTACACGATCAAGATCTACCTAAGTTTCTGTGAGGAGAGGCAACAAATACAATTGTCTACATTCAAAACTGATGTCCTCACAGATCTCTACATAGGTCTCTAGATAACAAGACTCTAGAAGAAGTGTTCACTGGAAAGAAGCCATCTGTAGATCATCTCTGAATATTTGGGTGCCCTATGTACATTCATGTACCAAAGGAAAAAAGAAAGAATTTGGATCCTTCCGGTATGAAGGGAATATTTGTTGGGTATAGTAACTCATCAAAATCATATAGAATCTATATGAAAGATAGAAATTGCATTGAAGTTAGTCGTGATGTCATATTTGATGAGAGTATAACATTCAAAAAGTCGAAATAACTTTCCATAGCTTTTGATGACGAAGAACTTCTAATATTTGAGGAGGAAGTTAATAAGGAAGGAGAAGGATCACACCTTGAAGAAGAAGATCCAAGTGAACCTGTTCAACCTGTGGTCATTCCAGAAAAAAGAAAAATACCTAATTGGTTGAAATCCACACTACTTGATGCAGAAGCTCATGGGGAAACACAAGGATCATTTAGAGCAAGTAAGAGACCCAAGAAATATTATGGGTATGCTGTGTACACGACAAACTTAATAGAAGCAAAACCATCCACCTCTGAAGAGGCAATAGAACATCGAGAACGAAAGGATTCCATGAATGAAGAGTATCAATATATAATTAAGAATGGAGTCTAAGAAATCGTACTTAAGCTTGAAGACAGATTTGTGGTTACTTCCAAGTGGGTTTATAATATTAAGCATGCAACTGATGGAAGTATAGATAAGTATAAAGCAAGATTTGTGGCTAAAGGTTTCTCTCAACTTAAAGGAATCAACTATGAAGAGACATCTGCTCCAACAATAAGATATACAACGATTCGATCATTAGTCTCTCTAGTAGCATCGATGGGATGGAACATCCACCAAATGGATGTCAACACTATGTTTCTGAATGGTGCCATAAATGAAGAAGTCTATATAGAACAACCCTTGGGATTTGAAGTCAAAGATAGGAAGGCGTATGTTTGCAAATTGAAGAAAGCATTATATGGCCTCCAGCAAGCACCAAGGGCATGGTATGCTAGGATGGATGCATACCTACAAAGAGTAGGCTTCACAAAAATTTCTGCTGACTCAAACCTTTATATTAAGGTTGTAAATAATGAACCTGTAATCATTTTTCTATATTTAGATGGTATTCTCTTTATATGTGTAGAAGGTTGAATTGAAGAATGTAAAAAGCATCTAATGTCACAAGTCTAAAGTTAAAACTTTAGTTATAACAAATGCCATGGGTTGAGTTATATCCACTAGTCTATAATATGGTTATAACTATGCCATAGTGTCAGGGAGTTATGTAGCCGTCGGTCTAATGGTTTCAACCATATAACATTTTTTTAATACATTATGTTGCAATGTATTTCTAAGTTTGCAAATACAATCCCAAGAGGCCCACAGGTTTGACCCTGGGACCTGCCTGTGGATTTATAAAATGTTTTTCCACTACGCTAGAGGAGAGATGTAATGTGAAGTTGACAATATTGTTTTGTACAATTCCTGTAAACGCCTTTTGAGGCATATCTCATCCAATATTGGGCATTTTTGAGATCTATAAGTTGCGTTGGGAAGCTAAGACCAAGTCCTATCTTTTGAAAGTAGCCATTAATTCCTGCAAGCTCCATAATGGTGAATTTTTATGTCAAGAGACTTTTTGAACATTTTCAATACAACAGATGCCCATTAGAAGCAGACCGGTAGATGTAGTCTAGGAGGGACAAACTCTGTCATCGAGTTTTTTGTGTTTGATTCATTTTCTCTATTGTTCATGCTTAGTTTCAGATTTCAATTTTATGGTTAAGGCACTTAAAAATCTATTTCCTTAGTAATTCACTTAAAAAGCAACCTTAGTTAATATTTGGTGAAATTGAGCAAATAGTCAATTCTGTTGTTTTTGGATCAAAGAAGTACCCCAACCCCTAGGATCTCCCAGAGCTCAATGTCCAACTCAAGCGGGACCCTCATGGGAGGGTCGTTCCACGACCCCAAGTCTCTCTCAGAAGGTTAAGAACTTGACCTTCCCCAAGGAATTCATGAGGATGTTAGCAACCTGCTCATCATTCCTAATGTGTTGGAGCCTTATTTCTCCCTGTTGTACCATATACCGGATAAAGTGGTACCTGACATCAATATGCTTGGAGCGGTCATGGAACACGAGATTCCTTGAAAGGTGAATCCCACTCTGATTGTTGCAATAGATAATGGTGGTATCTAACACGTGCTCAAATAGCTCACTGGAGAGCTTCCTCAACCATATGGCTTCACAACAGGCCATACTAGCTACATTATATTTGGCCTCATTAGTGCCTAGAGAAACAATTTTTTGCTTCCTTTTGATCCAAGAAATTGAAGTAGATCTGTTATGCAACCAACTCACAAAATAGAAGCAAATATAGATCAACAACTTAAAAATTAGCCTCTTCGAGCGGGAACCTCCTTTACATTACATAAATGAACAATTCTTGGATGATACAAATGACAAGACCTCCTTTGTATATATAGGAGTCTAAGGGATCACAATATAATCAGAGCCTACATAACAATAACAATATAAGGGCACAACAATAACAATAGTGGACTTCTATGGGTCACAACAATAACAATATGGGGGCTACATGGGCACAACAATAATAATAAGTGGGCTACACTAACAATAACAATAAGGGGGCTACACTAGTATAATAGGGACCTAACATGCCCCTCTCCTTTAAAAAAGTGTTTTCCTCAACGCTTGAGTAGTTTTGGATGCTTTTATATAAAATTCTCATCCTCCCATGTGCAATATTCAATGGGTAAGTTCTTCCACTTAATGAGATACCCTTCAATTGATTGATTTCGTAGCTATCGGGTTCTTATTTTCATCATTACTTTAGGCTCAAATATGATTTTTCCTTATTCGTCAAGTTTTGGCAACACTATTTGAACTTGAATCTTGTCACTAATAACCTTCTTTAAGCATGAAACATGGAAAACTAGGTGTACTCGGGAAGATGCAAGCAACTCCTATTTGTATGCCAGAGTACCAATCTTTTGCAACACCTTGTAAGGACCGTAGTACTTGGGTGATAATTTATTATCCTTCTTAGCTTGCTTGAGAGACATTTGTTTGTATGGTTGTAGCCATAAAAATACCCAATCACCTACATGAAAACTTCTTTCACTACAATGTTGATCTTCTTGTTGTTTCATTCGATTTTGCGCTAGCATGAGGTTATCTTTTAAGAGTTGGAGGACTTGTTATTGATGCTTGATGTGATCTTCACTACTTGAACCTTAGAATTTTCTCTTAAATATGATGTAATGGATAGTGGATGATATCCATAAAGTGCCATAATGGGGTCATTTTTGCTACAGTATGGAAGGAAGTGTTATATCACCATTCAGCTAGAGGTAACCACTTGACCCATTATGTTTTTTTATCAGATACAAAGAAATGAAGATATCCTTCCAAAAATTTGTTCACTATCTTAGTTTTCCCATCAGACTGAGGATGATAAGATGAGCTATGAGCTAATTTCCAGTGAAAATGGTATCTTTTCCACTTACTATATTCTTTGGGTTTCCATGAATCTTTTGAATTGTTTCCATAAATGCATACCAACTGTACCAGCTTTTAAAGGACGAGATAATGCACAAAAGGGTGCATACTTGGTAATTCTATGAACTACCACCGTGACGACACTCTTTCCTTCAGACTTGGGTAAGCCTGTGATAAAATCCATTGGGACCTCCTCCCAACGTTGACTTGAAATGGGTAAAGGTTGTAACAGAACCGAGGTCTTAATTGTATCAACTTTATTTTGTTGGCAAACCAAACATTCTGCCACAAACTTCTGAATATCATATTTAAGGCCATCCATAAAAAAATTCCTCCTTGACCCTGTTAGCTCTGCTATGTAACGTTGATTTTTCAAGGTCAGAAACAAGCTTGGTCAAATTGGCTACGCTCAAAGGAAAGCTCACAGTGGTCACTTTCTCCTTTTTTCCTTTACCCTGCTTATTTTCCTTCATGTCTATTTCCTCTGTTTTTCCTCTAAACTCAACAAAATAGCCCCTTTGTACTTTAGCCCTAAGCGCTCAACCCCAAACCCACCATAAAACCTCACCCATATGACTCTGCGCTCTCATAAAACCCTCGCCGAATCCCCGTCATTGATCACCCTGCCGATCCGACAGCCCCCATCGCGCCTGATAAAGTAATTTGCTCGATCATTTCCCACCGCCATATCATCTCCACCAAGATCTGATGGTCTTCGCTCTTATCGCACCCGTAACTCAATCGAATGATAGCACGCGATGAGATCGATTTTTCTTTCTCATCCGCCGCTATGTGTCAAGCACTGAATGGAATCATGCAACCCCGTCTTTTTACCGCTTAGTGCCCGAAAGTGGTGCGATAAAAACCATTTACCACCGACCAATCCGCCCCACCCAATAATGATCGTGTAACTTCGCCTCCCAATCACCGTCCAATTAGTCCGCTAAAGATCTGATGACCCTAGCTCACTCCGCTCTCACCTCGGCCGACAGCCTCCACCGAGCCATCTCCGCCGTCCATTCCCTCGATCTAACAACTATTCTTCCCGCTCATCCAAATCATTCACCTTCCCATGCATTCCACGTCCTCCACCATTCTATTTGCCTGAAGAAGGAAGATGACCAGCTTGCCATTACCAGTTGTTGTCAGCCCCCTCCCCCAACAACCATATTTAACAAAAGGCATGGCCAAGGGAGAAAAGGACAAGCACGACCCTGTAACTGAATTTATCAATTATGGAACCCCACTGGTACGAGCACTACAATTGCCTAAAATGACAACACATCACTTGAACAAATTAGATTCACTCAATGAAGCAAGAAAACATGATCAGAGACTCCATTAGGCAGTTAAATGTGGTTGGTGGTCAATTATGACTTCCCCCATACCTAAATGGCCAAGTGCCCTTGTAATGTAAATCTATAAATACCCAGAAACAAGATGTAATCAAGGTTGGATGGTTGGCATTTGATGGAAGGTTCAACTTCTGGAGACTGTAGATATTTTGTCACTTGGAGCGTCTCGTCTTCATTTTCAACTAATACAAACTTCTTTTGATGTTAACTGCTCACTTTCCATTTTCCTCTATTCTAGGCTAGTGCCTAATATGTTGTGTTCTTGATCTTTTGAGGTTTAGCACTAGATAACTATCATCTTATCTCTGTGTTAGATGGTTGAAGGTATCACTAAATAGGTTACTCAAGTTTCTTTCTATCTGATGCAAGAGAGTTGTCATCCTGTCTGTGCATTAGTAGAATAGATTTATAGGTTTCTTTACTAGTTGCAACCAGCCATCACATGATCTTGTGCATCTGCTGGTGTGGTTATTATTCTTCATACCCACCTAATATCTAAACTGTGAGCATTTGGTGGTCTAAAGCCTTGTAGTCTAGGGGTATTCACACATGTCTGGAGTGAAACAAAGTAGAAGTGGTTGTCTGGCTTGAACATACCATCACTCCTTCCATCAAACCTGCAACAATAGTTGAATTTATATGTTACCAAGCATCTCTGACCTACAACCTAGGAGAGTTTCTTGGAATCCTAACATAATTGGCGCCATTGCCAGGGAGAGGAGATTGAAGCTCAGCTTCCCTTGGAGAACGACACAGATCCAACTTTGATGATAGACAAAGTCTGGACACATTTTTGGTTGTAATAATCTATCTGGCGACTCTACTGGAGGACCAACCTTTGGTGACTCAACATCATAGTTATGGCTCAGTTTGTGTGGCATACTCAGAGAAATCCTCAGAAATCACCAGTTGACCCAATGCCTGACCCTAAGAAGATTGTCAAGCAAAGCAAGATATCAAGAAAAGGAGCATCAGGATCAGGTAAGCCTAAACAATCTTATGTATCTCTGCAAGAAAGGCTTGTCGATGAGCATGCACATGTTGAAAATATAGAGCCTAGCATTATCAGTGAAGAAATACTCTCAAAGATTCATAAAGCTCCTTGCTCAATAAGTTCCCCTTTGGATCTCAGCCCAAAGAAAACCTCCCCTACAATCCATCAATTTCCTTTAGCCCTGTCATTCATTTCTCAGCTCCCCACCTTTCAAACTACCAGTACTCTTCCATCTACCCCAGTCATGGCAGGCTACCAAAATGGAAAGAATCATAGCTGCTAGGTATGGACCCTTGGTCCTATCTGTTCCTTTGAATGCCATGCCTGCAGGAGAATATCATAAATACGTGCCTAAGTTCACTAGTATAGAGGGAGTAATAGCTAAAGAACACCTTGAGTCTTTTATATCTATGTTGATAACCTAGATATCAGTGAAGATGATGTGTGGATGAGAGTGTTTGTCCAAAGCCTTGATGGAGAGGCTAGAAAATGGTTCAGAGAGCTGACCCCCTAGGTCTATAACAGATATTGAAGCATTAGATGATGTGTTTTTAAAGCATTGGGGAGATAAGAAAGACCTGCTATATTACCATACGGAATTTGGCAACCTCAAGAAGGAAAATGGGGAGTCATTATCCGATTTGAATAAAAGATTCAATCATATGTATAGCAAGATACCAGCTGAAGTAAAGCCTACCCCCACCTCTGCCAAACTCATCTATGCTAATGCTTTTGATTTTGATTTCTGCCTGCTATTAAGAGAGAGAAGATGTGCTACTCTAGTTGAAATGCAAGATGCAGCCTTAGAGGTTGAATCCAATATCATGGTTGCAGAGAAACTTAAAGGTCATGCTGAGAGAAGGAGGTCGAGAGGTGAGGCTTCTTCTTCTTCTTCTTCATCTTCAAAGCCCAAGTTAGACAAGATGACTAAAATGATAGAGTCATTCGCTGCTGAAATATCCAAACTGAAGGTTGAGCAGAGCTCCGGGAAAGCAAGGCTTCATAATTCATTTGCTCCTAGAAATCCAAATCCATTCAAAAGAGCAAATGAACAATTGCAAATCATTCAAAGGGGTAAAGAGTCCAGTTAAGAACAAAGGGTTAAGACTCCTTTCCAGAACATAGTCATGGAGGAGGAACAGTTTGATGAAGAGGATGAGATTCACTGCATGGAAGACAAGGGCAGTGCTGCCTTTTTTACATTAGCTGCCTACAAAGAATAATTACTTAAAGACCAGACTAGTCAAGAATGGGATAGAGAAGTTGTTCTACAGACTGAAGACCAGCAAAGATATAACTTAAGGTCAAAGACGAGTAATTTCAAAGAGAATCCTGCCCAAAGAGCTATTATCCCTACAGAGCAGTAGATCAACAAATAGAAGAGACCAACAGCTGACCCAGTCATCCTCAAAGCACCAGCTCAAGAGGTAAGAGGCCCTGACAAGTCCCCTTCCCCTTTCATTTTTGAATCAGAAGTCCAGAAGTTGAAAGATGGAACTTGTAAAGAGTGAGGCCTTTAGGAAGCCTGTCCTTGATGCCCTTGAGCTGAAATCCATGCAAGCATCCACTGACTATGTGAATTTACAAGATGATAAACCTACAGTTGTGCTTCGCCTAATGACTGAACCTATTGATAACAATTCCCCATCATTTTATGTCTCCCCGACCATTCATGACAAAATCCTCCATAACTGTCTGTTGACACCGGTTCCAGCCACAATCTGATGCCCAAAGCTATCATGGAAGAGTTAGGCCTTGATATCACCAAACCATATCATGACTTGTTCTCCTTTGACTCAAGAAAGGTGAAATGTTTGGGGTTAATCAAAGACTTAGCCATCACCCTAAATCAGTTGCCCATGAAGAGCATGGTGATGGATATTGTGGTAGTAGATTATGCTACTTTCTAGAGGGTGGATTAAGAGATTGGGTGGGACATTACAAAATGATTTATCTTATGCCATTGTCCTAGTTTTTGGAGGAGAAAGCATAAGACTATATAGGGAAGCCTAGCTCGCCTATATCATCAGTGATGAGAAGAACCCCACTAATCATTCCATTTACGCTATGGACACTGACTTTGGGGCATGTATTCTCCAAATTGAAGAATCCCATAAGACCCCGGTGCAACTCAAGAAACCATTAGGCTAGGCCATGGAAGAGGAAGGAACACGAGTGTGGGATATGTTCTTTGATGGAGCCTATTCAAAGGAAACTACAAGAGCAGGAGTGGTGCTGGTGTCTCCAAAACAAGAAAGCACACATCTGTCTTTTAAGTTGACTTTTCAGGTCACCAACAATATAGCAGAGTATGAGGCTCTGATATTGGGTTTAAACGCTACCAAAGACAGAGGAATAAAAAACATAAAGGTGTTTGGAGATGTTGATCTCATCATTCAGCAAGTGAACAAAACATTCCAAGGCAAGGCACCCAAGGCTGAAAGTATACAGAGATGAGGTATGGAGACTCAAAGATTATTTCTATAGCTTTTGTATCTCATATACCCCTAGACTCAAAAATCAACTTGCTAATTCCCTTGTTGTGTCTACTAGCATGTTCATCCCTCCTATGCCCCCTTGAATTGGTTTATGAAGTCCAGATAAACTATAGACCATCCTTGCCTGATAATGTCCAGCACTGGAAAATCTTTGAGGATGATGATGAAATAAATAGGTTCCTACAAGTCATTGATGAATTCTCTGAAATGCAATTGATCAAGAGGAGAATGAAACCTTGGATGAAAATCCCCAGTCCCAGCTAAAGAACAAAATTGGCCAAGATAGCATTGTACAACTTCCTAGCAATCATATACCAAAAGGGCTAGTGTCTCTTGAGAAGTTATTTGACCATAATGACGTGCCTCATAAGATTGCCCAAAACGAAGACCAATCTGCAGTCCAAAGGCATAACATAGGGAGTCCAGATCATCCAAAGTATATAAATCTATCCACCCATTTGTCTGCTACCCAAAGTTCTGGATATTGCACCTTAATGAAGCAATTTGTTGATGTCTTTGCCTAGGAATATAGTGACCTCAAAACTTATGACAAAAAGATCATCCAACATAATATCCCATTGGAGAAAGACACCATTCCTTTCAAAGAGAAGCTGAGACCCATAAATCCTCTGCTCCTTCCCCTGATTGAAAAAGAAATCAAAAAGTTGTTGGTTACCAAAATCATAGTTCCTCTAAGGTATTCAAAATGGCTAGCCAACCTGGTAGTGGTGAGGAAGAAAAGTGGAGAAATTAGGTTGTGTGTTGATTTTAGGAACCTGAACAAATGCTCTAAGAAAGACAACTATCCCCTACCAAATATGGAGCATTTGCTGCAAAAAGTCTCAGGAGCCAAAGTCATGTCTTTCCTGGATGGACTTTTAGGGTATAACCAAGTTGTTGTACATCCATATGACCAAGAAAAGACTGCATTCACCACTCCTTGGGGCACTTTTATGTATTCCAAGATGCCTTTTGGGTTGATGAATGCTGGAACCATCTTTCAGAGAGCTATGGATATAGCATTTGTGGGGGAGAAGGATAATTTTGTCCTTATCTACATGGATGATATAACATTATACTCCAGCAGCCATCAAGATCATCTGCAGCATTTGAATAAAGTGTTTCTGAAGTGCAAAAGGTTTGGGATATCAGTGAACCCTAAAAAGTCACAATTTGCTTTAGAAGAGGGCAAGCTTTTAAGACACGTTGTTTCTGTTGTAGGTGTCAAAATTGATCCAAAAAGAGTGAAAGCAATACACACTTTGTCTATCCCAAGATCAAAAAAGGACATCCAATCCTTTCTAGGCAAGATAAATTTTGTAAGGAGGTTTATTCCTAATTTTGCAGAATTAGTAAAACACGTCACCTCTGTGTTGAAAAAGGGATTAGAGGTCAAATGGACTGATGCAGCAAGAAGATATTTTGAAGCCATCAAGAGGGCTATTATGGAAGCTCCTATTTTAATCAGCCCAGACTATAGCAAGGAGTTCCATATCTTTTCATTTGCCTCAGGTGACACCCTTGTAGTAGTTTTATTGCAGAAATATGATGAGGGTTCAGAGCATCCAATGGCATTTTTCAGCAAAACCTTAAGGGACGTTGAACTAAGGTATGAGATTATAGAGAAACAGGCTTATGCTCTTATCAAATCCCTGAAAGCTTTCATGCATATGTGCCCTCTGCTTCAGTAAAGGATTTCCTAGCACAACCAGATGTTGATGGAAGGAGGGCTAAATGGATTGCAAAACTTATTGAATTCAACATAGAATTGAAGCCCACCAAACTTGTCAGAGGACAGGGCCTTGCCAATCTGAAGGCTGAAGAAAATTACAGGATGTTGGGCATGAATTGTGTAGGTACAAGCTCAGACGACAGACAAATGGGGGAAGAAACAGTTGAAATAGGGAAGAACCAGTCATTGGCTGAAAATCTAGCTTCTTGTGGATGGTATTCTACAATAGCTCAATTTTTGTTGAAGCTAGAAATTCCTCTAGGCCTTAGTTCAAGCCAAGCCAGGACTATTAAGCTTAGGGCAGCCAAGTTCTGTATTCATGAAAACCTATTGTATTGGAGGGATCCAACTGGAATCCTTTTAAGATTTCTGGACAAAGAACAATCTGTGGAGGTCATGCACCAATTCTATTCCAGCATTTGTGGAGGACATCACTACTGGAAAACCACAGCCCACAAGATCCTTAGAGCTGGGTATTACTGGCCCACTTTGTTTTCTGATGTCTTTTCATTTGTAAAATCTTGTGACATGTGCCAGAGGTTTGAAGGAAAACAACAGCTGAACTCCTTACCCTTGAATCCAATACATGCCAGTGGCCCTTTCCAGTAGTGGGGCTTGGATTTTATAGGGGAAATTAATCCACATTCCAGTAGCCAACACACATGGATTTTAGTAGCCACTGATTACTTCACTAAGTGGATTGAGGCCATCCCTACTAGGAAAGACGATCACCATGTGGTCATGAATTTCTTGACAGAAAACATCTTCACCAGGTTTGGTTTTCCACACAAATTGGTTACAGACAATGCAGCAACCTTCAGGGCAAATGAGTTGGTGGACATGTGTAACTCAATGGACATTAAGCTAGTTCATTCCACCTCATATTACCCTCAAGGTAATGGTCTAGAAGAATCATCCAACAAGAGCCTAATAAGGGTAATCAAAAAGCTGCTGGAAGACAACAAAAGGAACTGGGATTCCAAGCTAAATTATGCATTGTGGGCTGACAGGGTAACCACCAAGAAGTCCACAGGGAATTCTCCATTCAAGCTGGTATATGGCACTGAGGTTGTATTTCCAATCCAGTTAACCCTCCCTATGGCAAAATTCTTGCAGGAAGCGCAGAATGAGGAAGATGACATGGCAAGGAGGATCAGTGACTTGGCAGAAGTGCATCAAATCAGAGATCAATTGGTTGAGAGGTCTGCAGCACATTAAAAGAGGATCAAGGGTGCCTTTGACAGAAAGGAAAAGATGGACAATTTTCAAGTTGGAGACTTGGTGCTTAAGTGGGATGCAATGAAGGAGAAGAAAGGAAATCATGGGAAGTTCGATGCTCTGTGGACTGGACCTTTTGTCATTTCTCATATCCAGGGGAACAACACTTTCATACTGCAACGTATGGAAGGAGAAACAGTTTTTGACAGCCCAGTTAATGGGTGATTTTTGAAAATCTATGTTGTTTAAGGCCTTTAGGCCTCAGCATTGTAAATATGTTGTTTAAGGCCTTTAGGCCTCAGCATTGTAAATATGTTGTTTAAGGCCTTTACGCCTCAACATTGTAAATATGTTCTTTACAAGTTTTCGTGTAGGCTTAAGTAGACTCCATGCCCAATGGAATACTAGGCAATGCTGATCTTGCTTTTATCTGAAAGGTAATGGTCTATGGTTCTTGAGACCTCACAGGGAGGATCTCATCCCCAAAAGGGGCTAGTGTTAGCTCTGCTATGCAATGCTGATTTTTCAAGGTCAGAAACAAGCTTGGTCGGATTGGCTACGTTCAAAGGAAAGCTCACAGTGGTCACTTTCTCCTTTTTTCCTTTACCCCGCTCATTTTCCTTCATCTCCATTTCCTCTAATTTTCCTCTAAACCCAACAAAATAGCCCCTTTGGACTTTATCCCTAAGCGCTCAACCCCAAACCTGCCATAAAACCTCACCCATATGACTCCGCATGCTCATAAAACTCTCACCGAATCCCAGTCATTGATCACCCTGCCAATCCGACGGCCCCCATCGCACCCGATAAAGTAATCCACTTGATCATTTCCCACCGTCATATCATCTCTGTCAAGATCTGATAGTCTTCACTCTTATCACACCCATAACTCAATCGAATGATAACAAGTGATGAGAGCGGTTTTTCTCTCTCATCCGCCGCTATGTGTCAATCACTGAATGGAATCACGCAACCCCATCCTTTTACCGCTTAGTGCCCGAAAGCGGTGTGATAAAAACCATTTACCGCCGACCAATCCACCCTGCCCAATAACAATTACATAACTTCGCCTCCCGATCATTGTCCGATTAGTCCGCTGAAGATCTAACGGCCTTAGCTCACTCCGTTCTCACCTCGGCCGATAGCCTTTGCCGTCCATTCCCTTGATCCAACAGCTATTCTTCTCGCTCATCCAAATCATTCACCTACCCATGCATTCCACATCCTCCACCATTCCATTTTCCCAAATAAGAAAGATGACTAGCTTGCCATTACTAGTCGTTGTCAACCCCCCCTCCCCCCAACAACCATATTTAATAGAAGGCATGGCCAAGGGAGAAAAGGACAAGCACGACCCTGTGACTGAATTTATCAGTTATGGAACCCCACTGGTACGAGCACTCCAACTCCCTAAGAGGATAGCATAGCACCTGAACAAATCAAATTTACTCACTAAAGCAAGCAAACATGATCAGAGACTCCATCAGGTAGTTAAATGTGGTTGGTGGTAAATTATGACTTCCCCCATACCTAAATGGTTGAGTGCCCTTGTAATGTAAATCTATAAATACCCATAAACAAAATGTAATCAAGGTTGTATGATTGGAATTTGATGTAAGGTTCAACTTCTGGAGACTGTAGATATTTTGTCACTTGCAGCATCTCATCTTCATTTTCAGCTAATACAAGCTTCTTTTGTTGTTAACTACTCACTTTCCATTTTCCTCTATTCTAGGCTTGTGCCTGATATGTTGTATTCTTGATCTTTTGAGGTTTAGCACTAGATAACTGTCATCTTATCTCTATGTTAGATGGTTGAAGGTATCACTGAATAGGTTACTCAAGTTTCTTTCTATCTGATGTAAGAGAGTTGTCATCTTGTCTGTGCATTAGTAGAATAGATTTACAGGTTTCTTTACTAGTTGAATCTCGACATCACATGGTCTTGTGCATCTTCTGGTGTGGTTAGTATTCTCCATATCCACCTAATATCTAAACTGTGAACATTTGGTGTTCTAAAGCCTTGTAGTCTAGGGGTGTTCATGCATGTCTAGAGTGAAACAAAGTAGAAGTGGTTGTCTGGCTTGAACACACCATCATTCCTTCCATCAAACCTGCAACAATATTTGAATTTATATGTTACCAAGCATCTCCGAGCTACAACCTAGGAGAGTTTCTTGGAATCCTAACAGACCCAATGGTAAGTTTTTAAAAATCCTGAGTGCCCTCCTAAGGGAGAGGTGTGCAATTCCAAAAGTATCTTTTGTTTGAGTTGGGAATTATTACAAATATATAAGCAATCTTTGTACCATAATGAATTGTTTTTCAAGCTAAATGTATCAGATGTACTTGGATCTTGCCACAACTTTTGAATGAGTGTCCACACCTCTTCATCATTCTTCCATTCATCCCTTACTTTGGTTATCCACTTAGGTTGGATAATAAAAATAACACAAAGAAATGTTTCCACATCCTCATCCTTTCTTGAGAGTGCATCTGCAACAAAATTTTGCTTCCCTTTTTTGTAGATGATTTCAAAGTCATTACCCAACATATTTGTCACCCATTTTTTCTGCTCTTCTGAAGATAATCTTTGTTCTAAAAAGTATTTAAGCCTATCATGATATGTTTTTACCTTGAAGTGTCTTCCCATTAGTTAAGGTCACCATTTCTTTAGTGCATGTAGTATTGCCAACATTTCCTTCTCATAAATAGGTTTTTGTAAATACTTTCCTTTGATTGGACATCTTTCAAAAGCAATGGGTATTCCTTCTTGCATTAAAAAAACACCTATTCCATTTCCTGAGGCATCACATTCCATAATAAAGGTTTTCATGAAGTTTGGTGTAGCTTGGCACATTGCCTCTTTAAGATGTTCAAAGGCCTTAGTTGCTTCCAAAGTCTAAGAAAATGCATCTTTCTTCAACAATGATGTTAGATGTGCTGTTTTTCTCCCATAATTCTGAACAAACTTGTGATAATACCCTATCAACCCAATAAATCCTCGAATATGCTTTATGGTTGTGGGGATTTTCCATTCCTTAATGGTTTTAATTTTGTTAGGGTATACCTTAACACTCTCATGAGATACAATATGACCCAAATATTCCACCTCTTGTACTCCAAAGAAACATTTGGAGGTTTTTGTATATAATTGTTTCTCCTCAAATAGTTTGAACACCCTATTAGCACCTAAATCCACCTTAGGCTGAAAGCAGGCAAAATTCAGGGTAACCACAAACCACGCTCAGTCTGGTAGCTAGCCCTACTAGAACAGGAGAGGGCTCTCTCCGAGTCACACTTAGTGAATAAATAAACGAAAAGGCTTGAGATGACTTACATTGAACTATTTATCTTAGGGTAGTAAGTGAATATGGAAACAGGAAGTGATTTTTATGAATGACTGTGTTTCTGGGATGGTATGGGACCAATGGACCTCAATGAACAGAGAACTTAATACAAAGGCATGGATTACTTCGTGAGGCAAGATAGGCAGAAAGCCTAGCAATTTAGTTTAAGATAGTG